>CM064502.1:30490979-30718479 GCA_032716605.1 Paralithodes platypus
GGCTTGAATTACTTACATATAAACTTTCAAGTCCTAAAATTAAACATCCCATTCAGGAAAGGATTGCATGGTGGATATCCTTCAAGTTCTGAGGAGTTCTTTTCCCTACTATGTTGAATTGATGTTATCACATGCCATGGTGTAGTGTTTAATATTAAGCTCTCTAATAGGCTGCACCTTTAGTATTAGTAGCATAACCACAAGGACATGTCCCCACCTTACTTCTTTTACAAACACCGCACTCTCAAACTATTGAAGTGATTCTTGCCATGCTAAGGTTATTCTAGTAGTTCCGGGCTTTGTGAGATACTGTCTGGATAACGGCACTCAACATACAGACGTCCATACTGTATCTGTCTAACACCATGGTCAAAGACATATGCAGTAAAAGGTTTAAACACCGAACTTGGGTACTTTGAACACTCTTATAACAGTCAGTGGCAGATAGAGTGAAATTAGGAAGTTCGTGATCTTATTATCTCCTCGCTTTAGCCCGATACCTTGTCACTGTGTCATGACACTAGCGACGCTGTATTAAAGACCCTAAGTCAAGAGTACCATAGCGGAACTTCACCACCGATTAGTGTAAAGGTCAGGATAGAAGAGCAATAGTAACTCAGGACATGTCCTCGTTCATGCTCGCGTTAGTCTGATGGTATGCACCCTATGTCATGACATTAAGGAACTACTATTCAAGACCGAAAACCAACTAATCCATCTGTATCCCTATCCACACCATCCACACGGCAGGACCACCTAAGCGGCTCGACGGAACATAGACGAAAGGACTTGGCAATTCTCATCTCTAACCCTACTGTACCAGCAGCTCCAGATCTTCCAAGTGTTAGATTAGAAGTGCTACCATTAATATCTTTAACTTCTTCACCAGTAGACCCCGGTGTAATACTTAGGATAATAGAGCAACTCATATGACTCTGTTTCAATTTCGACACCAGTGCGATCCCGGTGTAATACTTAAGGAAAGTAGAGTAACTCAAACAACTCTGTTTTATTCCTACACCAGTGCGACCAGGTGTATAGTGTTTATTCTTATACAAATATGATAGAAGTGATAACTAAATATTATACCAAGAAACCTAAGTATATCTCCTCAAATAATAAGAGATACAAGATAAGACATAGAAGATTAAAATTGAAACTTAATAACCATACACCAGCGTGTCAAGGTGTATATTAATATCTGAATAGGAGAGAGAAAGTCAAGTGTATTCCTAGTTCCCTCGTGGATTCTCGCCTGTGCTAGGCCAATATATATATATATCCAGTGTACTCGTGCAATTAAGTATTGTTGGTGTACGTATTAAGATATTAATTAAAGTTGTTCAATAAGATGTACTCAGTGTTATATTTTACCCTTTACTCCTTTTGTGCATGTGTTGTATGACTTTCACTTCTCCAGTCGAGTAGAACCTACCAAACACCAATTCAAACCCGGTAAAAACCCTGGCATAACAGCTTTACTGTGTGTAGTTAGGTGGTTATATACGGTAGCTGTACTTATGTATATGTATGAATGTAGCAAGCTAACACAGGTCATGTTTACTTACTTAATTAATTTTGCTTTTGAATGGTATCAGAACACACACCAATTAATTACCTACGTGCTCCAACGTCTGTTTATCTATTGATCATATAAAGGTGAATGTAAATACGGTATCAATGGGTTATGTTATGCATGGAAATATGTGTGAGCAGGTGTGTGTGCATGAGGGTGTGTGTGTGTGTATGTGTGTGTGTGGTGTGTTAAAGTAGAGTCGTGCTCCCCGGCAAGCCTCAGGCATTATACCGGATCACTTGTTCTGACACCTGACTCACAATGTATTGTTTTACTGTCATTGGGTCGTTCTGTTTCAATCTTACATAATAACTTAATTCAGTTTCATTGACATTTGGGTTCAGCTGTATGCTCAGTATTGAGCTCAATGTCATATTCTTAAGCCTTACAATTTATTCTGAGGGAAGGATGAACATATTGTTGAATTTAACCCCGTCTCCAACGTGACGCCTTTTTACCTTTGAGTCTGGCTAAAGATAGACCATGTTATGCAGTTTAAGAAGGTCCTATGTTATTCAGAGGGCTTATTGACCTCGTATTTATCCTAGATGTAGATTATAAGCCAAAGAAAAGTGCCTAATGGTAGCCTGAATAGGATGAAAATTACGTTATGGTGCTGAAAGGGTTAAGACATTAGGAGATACAAAGTGTTCTATAGTAAATTAAACGCATGCCTTCTTAGCTCTCGTTCTGATAGAGACACAGCACCTTCACTTCAGGATTAATAATCCGGCACTCACTTCTATTTTCACTGTTATTTATTACCTGAGCTTTCGGCAGGTGCATTGATTGTTTGATTCCCAGGAGTATTTGTTTTCTTGCCTTGGCAGATATAATTTCATCCAACTAAGTTGATTATATTCTTCACTTTTGGATATTTGTATAGAGTAGCAACTGGTTCGCCATATTTCCTTAGAATTGGATTACATGGGGAAATTCGCATTACAATTCTGTAACATAATTCAACATTTAGACGACACTGGAATGTGTGCCTAAGGTATGGCTAACACTTGTGAAACAAAAATAAGGTTTTGGTAGGTATAAATGAATTCCCTCAATCTTGCATAAATTGTTATCCTCCAAAGAGCCAAGACTACAGTTTTCAAGGCACATAACTGCATTTAGGAAAGGACGTGTTACAAATCCTGAGACTGGGCATAGGCGATATTAACATTGTATACATATTATGTTCCAATGATGGGTGTGAGATTATTTAGCCTTAAATTTATAATTGAGAATGGTTGCCAACAGAATACTGAAGTTAGTATTCTTAATCAAGTACAACATTATTTGCTTGAAGATGAATGTTGGGTTATTCATTAGTAATATTATATCAATGTTTTTTTTTTGTAACTATCAATTATGTTATCAATGTGAACAGTGTGATTGTTGTAAGGTTTAATAAAATAGCCAAAGAGTTGAATTTCACCGTTTCATTCACCTTGCTGATTGATCTATAGCCAATCGGAGATCGGCCCAACATTCTTGACTTGTTTCTAACTTCTAGTCGATCTTTTCTCTTCTCTGGGCTCCTCCGACCATAAACTTATCTCTGTCACCTGTCCTATCTCTCCAGTACAGCCACCCGATCCTCCTAGCCGGCGGCGCTTGTGGCACTTTGGCGCTGCCGACTGGGAGGCTCTTCGGCAGTACTTCATTGATTTCCCATGGAATGATTTCTGCTTCCATGGCCGAGGACCCTCGGAGAGTGCTGAACGCATTACCGAGGTAATCCTATCGGGCATGGAAGCATACATTCCATTCTCTTTCTCTCAGACTAATGCTAAAAAATCTTGGTTTACTCACGCCTGTTCTACTGCTGTCCGCAATAAGGAGGAAGCATTCAAACGGTACCGACGCCTTAAAACTCAAGACTCTCATTCTTCATATGTTTCTGCCCGGAATCAAGCCAAATCTGTTCTTCGACTTGCCAAACACTCTTTCATCAATAATAAATGCACTGAACTATCCAACTCTAGCTCTTCCCAAGCTTTCTGGCATCTAGCCAAAAACCTCTCCAACAATTTCTCTTCCTCGTCTTTCCCTCCCCTTTCCCACTCTGATGGCACAACCATCACTTCTTCCTCTGACAAAGCTAAACTCTTCGCTCAAACTTTTGCTAGAAACTCCACCTTGGATGATTCCGGTGCTATTCCTCCCTCTCCGCCCTCCTCTCTCTTACTTATGCCTAATATCCTAATCTCTTCTAAAGATGTACTTTCTACCCTCTCTGGGCTTAACACTAATAAGGCGTACGGTCCGAACGGTGTTCCTCCTGTTGTTCTCAAAAACTGTGCTTCCGTGCTGACTCCCTGCCTAGGCAAACTCTTTCGTCTCTGTCTATCCTCTAACGTCTTCCCTTCATGCTGGAAGTTTGCTCACATTCAACCTGTCCCAAAGAAGGGTGACCGCTCTCAACCCTCCAACTATCGTCCAATTGCTCTTATCTCTTGTCTTTCTAAAGTTTTTGAAACTATTCTTGCTTCCAAATTTCTTAAGCATTTCTCTTCTCATAATCTGCTCTCAGATCGCCAGTATGGCTTCCTTAAGGGTCGCTCTACTGGTGATCTTCTTTCATATCTTACTAACTCTTGGTCATCCTCCTTCCGGGACTTCAGTGAGACTTTTTCTATTGCACTAGACAGATCGAAAGCCTTCGATAGAGTCTGGCATAAATCTTTAATTTCTAAACTACCCTCCTTCGGTTCTATTCCTCCATCTGTGCCTTTGTCTCTAATTTCCTTTCCGGCCGTTCCATAGCCGCGGTTGTGGACGGCCATTGTTCACTTCCTCACCCTATAAACTCTGGTGTTCCTCAGGGCTCTGTCCTATCTCCTATTCTCTTTCTAATTATTATAAATGATCTCCTTAACTGTACCTTAATTCCCATCCATTCATACGCATACGACTCAACCTTACACTACTCCATTAGTTTTTCAGAACGCCCCAGCCAGCAATCCCTCAACGACAAACGTAATGAAGCCATAGAACTCTTAAATTCTGATCTAAATACTATTTCCAATTGGGGCAGAGAAAACCTTGTTAACTTTAATGCTTCTAAAACCCAATTTCTCCATCTATCTACCCGTCAGGATCTCCCAGCGGACTATCCCTTATTCTTCAACAATACAAAATCAACCCTTCATCTTCTCTCAATATTCTTGGTGTCTCTTTTTCTTCTGCTCTCATTTGGAAGGACCATATTACCAGTCTTGCTAAGGCAGCCTCCCAGAAGCTGGGTGTGCTCAACTGCCTTAGGGGGTTATTTTCCCCTGCACAGCTTCTTGCTCTGTACAGGGGCATAGTGCGCCCTTGTATTGAGTATTGTTCACATGTGTGGGGAGGTTCCTCTCACACCGCTCTCCTAGACAAAGTTGAAAGGAAGGCCTTTCGTATCATTAACTCCCGTCCACTCACCAACTCTCTGCAATCTCTCTCTCTCTCCGCCGCAATGTTGCATCTCTCTCGCTATTCTATCGCTACTATAATAATCAGTGTTCCTCAGAGCTATCCCAGTGCATACCACCTACTTTACGTAGGGCACGTGGTACCCGTCTTGCAACTCAATCCCACCCCTACTCTGTGCAACTCTCCAACCCAAGAGTGAAACATTACTCTCAAACTTTCTTCTACTCAACAGCTGAGCTCTGGAACTCTCTCCCAGAATCAGTCTTTCCTTCTTCCTATGACTTAAATTGCTTCAAACTCCGTGTGTCCAGGCATTTTGGCTCGAACGTCCCTTGATTTTGGCCCTGTCACTCTTTCAACTATGGGGGAGGCACTCGCTATAGGCAGTTATGCCTTTTGCCTCCCTCAATCACATAGAAAAAAAAAAAAAAAAAAAAAATGCTGATTGTTTGAACCGGATTAATTAAATCGCATTTTGTATTCCCACTTTTGCCTCTCACTGTCCACCTGTCATTGGTCTGTCACCCCAGCTGTCTTGTATCTGGCTCACTACTGTCTCACCTGGCTCACTGTCCACTTGTCATCGGTCTGTCACCCCAGCTGCCTTGTACCTGTCTCACTATTGTCTCACCAGGCTCACTGTCCACCTGTCATTGGTCTGTCACCCCAGCTGTCTTGTTCCTGTCTCACTACTGTCTCACCTGGCTCACTGTCCACCTGTCATTGGTCTGTCACCCCAGCTGTCTTGTAACTGTCTCACCTGGCGCACTGTACAGCTGTAATTGGTCCGTCACCCCAGCTGTCTTGTAACTGTCTCACCTGACTCACTGTACAGCTGTCACTGGTCTGTCACCCCAGCTGTCCTGTAACTGTCTCACCTGACTCACTGTACACCTGTCACCCCAGCTGTCTTGTAACTGTCTCACCTGATTCACTGTCCACCTGTCACTGGTCTGTCACCCATGCTGTCTTGTACCTGTCGCACCTGGCTCACTGTCCACCTGTCATTGGTCCGTCACCCCAGCTGTCTTGTACCTGTCACACCTGGCTCACTGTACAGCTGTCATTGGTCTATCACCCCAGCTGTCTTGTACCTGTCTCACCTGGCTCACTGTACAGCTGTCATTGGTCTGTCACCCCAGCTGGCTTGTACCTGTCTCGCCTCTGTATCACCTGACTCAGTGCACACAATGTATTTTAACCCTTCCTACCCGGGCTGTCTCAGCCAATGACGGTCGCCCCTACCCGGGCGATATGGCCGAAAAACGTCTAGGCCTAGGCTACCGTATTTATGTTTATTTTCACTGCTAGAACTTTGCCACTCATCTATAATCGTAGTGCGGTTTTCAATCTGTATTTTGGCATTGAGTAGAGCTCTGTAAGCCAACTGGTTCAGTTGTGATGACGATTTCAGTGGAGCCAATATTGCAGAGATGTTGCCAATATGGGGGCTTTTCAGACACTAATTTCGTCATGACGTCATAACAATAGCATTGAGGAGTCTTCTCCTTCTTGTTTTCGGAGGTGCGGTGACGAACGCTTGGGTTTGTTGACATACGTCGTACGCACGGCGTTCGGACCAACCTTAATTAGGCTATTAAGCTCATGCCTTAGATAAGGCATACCGGGTATTGACCCTTCTTTCGTGCTGTCATTACCTAAGGCAGCCCGGGTAGGAAGGGTTAAACTTGGTTCTTGTTAGGCATGTCTCTCTTATCCGACCGACCGTGTCTACTGCATAATTTGTTCTACTGTTTTTGTTTTTCTTTATTGCTTCGCGGTTTAAGTGTTACTTATTCTTCAGCGATCATTATTTTACTCTAAATATCAACGTACAAGTAATTTAAATTTTGCTTTATTTTAATTGTGTACATTCTAACATTCTCCATCTATCTTCTTTCCTATCTTTACATGTTAATATTATGTACTGTAAAGTCCTGTCACCTTCTCCCCAATTACCTGTTTCACTATGTATATGTTTACATAATTGTTCTTGTTTCCTTCTCCTCAATTTACGATAATTAACACACCTACCTTTATAACTTGGTTCTTGATATATGAAGTAGTGCTTCGGCTTCTTTCTCCTTAATATATTATTCTCCCTCGATTAATTATATCCTTTAGCATACGTAATTTACTACCTTCTTTTCTCTCTCTCTCTCTGCCATACTTGCTCAAGAACTTTCTTCCAGCCATGCCATATTTGTTCTTAATTAACTGAAACTCACGCATAATCCACGAATTATGCCAATATTATATATAAGTGCGTCTACCATTCTTCTATCTACCCACATTCACATTTCTTTGCTCCAATTATCTACCTATCCCTGTTTCCCTATTCATGAAATCCTCCGGCCAATTACAGTCGCTACTAATTATAATATTATTTAATTACCACTCTGCTATAATCAACACCGCCTGTAATCAAGATAGTTCATTGTTCCTCCCTGTTCACCGCTCTTTGTCTCTCTCTCTCTCTTCCTCCTTCCTTTGATAATAACACTTTCCACTTTATCCCACCTTTTACACTCGGTAAATATGCCAGCTGTTTTTTAGACCCAGTTCACTCAATTTTTCGGGCAACAATCACGGAATCCTCGTTGAAACAAATGGACTTTTACGACTAGCAGCGCAGATTATGTTGCAATGGAAAGTTTGTATTAATTGTTTAACCCTCCAGCCCCGGGGGCTATAGCTTGCGACTGTGCTCCGGTACCGGGTGTTTTGACGATCTTTGGCCTATGTTAACTACTCTGTAAGTCAATGAATATGTCATGTATTGTTGTAAATAAAAAAGAATAATGTTCCACAAACCTTCCTCTGTCGAATGGCGTTGAGTAGAGGTCTCTAGCCCCTCTGGTTGCATAATGGTGAGCGCGGGAAGACGAGTGCTTTTCGGCGGAAAATTCTTCCCGCGTTCGGACGCGTCGCCTCGGCCATGGCTACGACGCACCTAGCCGCTCGCCGCGCCAAAGTATTTATCTCCCTTAGACGATTTTAGTGTTTGATATTGAGAATGTGATGTTTATTTGATATTTTCTAGTTATTTTGAGGCCAATTATATAAAATATGTTTATTAGGGTATCACTGTCACTGATATTGCTAATTTTCACTCGATACCGTACATTTTATTAGTAATTGAGGTAGCTTATTGTTGTATTAGGCACTGATTATTCGTTATCACAGGTGTTTATTATACTTTGGCCATCAAATATTAGGTCTTGTGTCACTTTCACTTTGACAAATATGCTTTAGAGTGTCACTGTCACTGATAATGCTCATTTTCACTCGATACCGTACATTTTATTAGTAATTGAGGTAGGTTATTGTTGTATTAGGCACTGATTATTGGTTATCACAGGTGTTTATTATACTTTGGCCATCAAATATTAGGTCTTGTGTCACTTTCACTTTGACAAATATGCTTTAGAGAGTGTCACTGTCACTGATAATGCTCATTTTCACTCGATACCGTACATTTTATTAGTAATTGAGGTAGGTTATTGTTGTATTAGGCACTGATTATTCGTTATCACAGGTGTTTATTATACTTTGGCCATCAAATATTAGGTCTTGTGTCACTTTCACTTTGACAAATATGCTTTAGAGAGTGTCACTGTCACTGATAATGCTCATTTTCACTCGATACCGTACATTTTATTAGTAATTGAGGTAGGTTATTGTTGTATTAGGCACTGATTATTCGTTATCACAGGTGTTTATTATACTTTGGCCATCAAATATTAGGTCTTGTGTCACTTTCACTTTGACAAATATGCTTTAGAGAGTGTCACTGTCACTGATAATGCTCATTTTCACTCGATACCGTACATTTTATTAGTAATTGAGGTAGGTTATTGTTGTATTAGGCACTGATTATTCGTTATCACAGGTGTTTATTATACTTTGGCCATCAAATATTAGGTCTTGTGTCACTTTCACTTAGTTATATGATTTGTAAACGATTTATGTATATTTTTTTGTGTCTTTTTTCACTGATTTCTATATTTCTATAGGTTCTAATCATATGAATGTCACTTGGTATATACATATGTGTCACTTTCACATATTATTATGGTGTAATTGTATTTGTATCAATGTTCTCATAATACATGACTTTTGTATTACAATACATTGGTTTTCTTCCACTTTTTGCCTATATATAATTATAGTGTACATATTGTCATTTTATTTGGCAATTTCAGTATGCTTATTAGAACTCCAGCTTGGAGTGGTAATCAAAGAAGCAATCTACAGCACAGAGTGCCACCTTGCACTCCACACACTCCAGGGTTGACTTTTTACCTGACCTCGGCTTCACCCTGCTGTTGTAGCAGACATGGCACCGCTTCTGCTGTGTTCTTCCGGATTCATTCTGAGGCAGGAAAACCAAGCCTGTGCCTAGTCAAGTATTGAGCAGACTGCAAGCGGTCAATAACGGCGGGCCCAGGATGTGCCACTGCCCTCTGTGGCATAGCATACTTCTCCAGGAGCTCCGTCAACACCTGCTTTTGGAACCTCCGCAGGCTATTGAACTTCATGGGTGTGTTCACATTCCGAAGCTTGTATATGTTGTAGGCATTCAGAACTGACATGTCCACCATATGCCAGAAAGAACTTTTTGTACCATCTGCACGAGGTACGCAGGCAGTCAATGAAGCCTATCTGCATGTCGGACTTGTCCACCAGCCTCATGTTGATGTTGTAGTCCAGGACAGCATCGGGCTTGGTCACCCTGGCCTGGGTGCGGCGATCCACCTTGCCAGTCTCCACCATTTCCCCCTTGTGGATGGTGGTCAGGAGGTTGACCTTCCGCTGGTCGTGCCAGTGGATAGCCAGAATGGGCCCCGACTTCTTCTTGAACACATCACCTTTTTTGGTCTTTGGAGGGAAAGGTGGCATGCCCTTCCTTTTCCCTCGTACTGTGCCTACAGTCCCCGTCTTGCGCTCATGCAGGTACTGTGAGAGAGTGGGGGACGTGTAATAATTGTCCGTGTAGAGGACGTGATTCTTATGAAAGTAGCGGTCCATCATGGCTTGCACCACTGCTCCGCCAAAGCCAATGAGGGGGTCCACAAGCAAGTCCCCTTCCTTCCCGCTGTAGACCAGGAAGTCCAGGACATAGCCAGTTTGGCAGTCGCACAGCACAAAGAATTTTATGCCAAAGCGATGTCTTTTTGAGGGGATGTACTGCCGGAAGCTGAGTTTTCCCCGGAACAGCACAAGAGACTCGTCAATGACGACCTTGCGGAAGGGCTTGAAGTAGGAGGTGAAGCGTTCTCGCATCATCTCATACAACGTCCTAATCTTCCACAGCTTGTCTGGGAGGTGGACGTCAAGGTTGGTGACAAGATGGAGCGCTGCGAGGATATCAAGGTACCGGTCGCGAGACATATATTTCCCGAAGGCAGGGGTGGATATCAGATCATTGGTGATCCAATAGTCAGGCAACCTATGCTTCTTGACATGAGGCATTAGCATGGTGAGTGCCAGGAACACCATGAACTCTTTATGAGTCACTGGGGTCCACTGCCTCATGTGGCCCTTGGTCACCTTTCCCAAAAAGTGGACCTGGAATTGGTGCTGCTTATTTGTCTCTTTGACAACATAGCCTACCACCTCCTCATCAAAGAAGGCCTCAAACAGTTCGTGTGGTGGAGCATTGGGGCCTGCAGGAAAATTGGGGGTAACGCCTGAACCCTCCAGTACCTCATCAAAAGCTGGCACATCAGGGTTGTATGCATCCTCATCAACTACGTCTTGCCACTGAAAAACGTAGAATGGGTCTTGTCTACGCTGACGAGGAGCTCCAGCTGGTGGCCCAGCACGCCCACGGCCAACTCGGGAGGCGCGCGCCCTAGGGCGGCGAGGGCGGCGGCCAGGGCGGTGGGCAGCACGACGGGCAGCACGACGCCGGGCCAAGCGGATGGGTCGAGGGTCGTCGATGTCCATATAGTCATCGTCAGAGTGGTCATCTTGCCCTGACGGTGGACCTATGTAATCATGGCCAGAGTCTTCAGAGAGGTGCCCTTCATCATCAGTGGCCCCCACATAATCTGGCGGGGAACCAGTGATGCGTGGGCGGCGTGCGGGTGGGCGAGGTGGGGAAGGAGTGGCAGGTGAGGCTGTGTCCCCCCGAGGTCCCGGGCTCCTTGGCCTGCGACGAGTGACAGAAAGCAATGTTTCACTGTCACTAGGGCCAGGTATTGGTGATGCGAGCTCAAAGACTTCTTCAGGAAGACATGTTGAAGGCGGGAGAGGTGGGGAGGACCGTGGGGAAAGTTGCGGGGACGTATGGCTGGGGCCGGCCGGGGTGGACGCCGCGGGAGCCTCGAACAAAACTCTCTTACTTTTCTTAATTTTCTTGGTATATTTCCTACCTTTCCCCTTTTCGGCAGCAGTATGTCTCCTGTCGGGGGACCTAGGAGGCAAATAGGCCGAAAGTGTGGGGTCCTCAACCCTTGGCAATGGTGGGGGTGGTGGGGAAGAATGCGGGGCATCCGGGTCATCTTGGGTGGCGTGGGTAGATAAGGGAGACAATGGCGGACGAGAAGGGTCACCACGCTGACCCTCACTCACAGCCTCATCCTCACCAAGTAGTTTTGCTTGTTCCCTAGCTGCCGCAGCCGCCTTCTCAAGTATTTTCTGCTTATACAAATGTAGGTTGAAAGGCGATTTACCAGGGGAAGGGCTTGGCGTCGTGTCACTTAAGCGAAATTTGGTGAGTGACCTTGAACTCTCCCACTCGCTCACTCTCTCAAGTTCACTGTCTTTAGGTAAACCAGCTTCCTCAACAACTGGTACATCACCTTCATCACTCTCATCACTGTCATGTTCTCTCGCAAATCCCAGGAATTGCTCTTCTTTCACTCTCATGGCCATAATCACTCGACTTATAATTACTGGAGTCGTCACTGACTTCATCATCAACATTATGCTTGGCATCAGCTCGCTCATAAAGTCTCAATGTCGTCTCAATACCTCCGGGAGATAACACATTTAGGCGATGGCGTCGGGGTAAGGCGCGACGAACAAGCAAGGGCGTCGTAGGAAGCACGGTATCGGACACAGCGGAATCACTATTTGGCGTACTGTCCATGATGGCGTCGGGGTAGATACTGTTGCTGTGGCGGAGTTTACGCCTGGTGGCGCCACCTACCGTCCCACGATACCGAAAATGTACGCGCGGCATTCGAAAGCACGCATGCAAGCAATGGGCGTTCAAGAGCCCTTCCGGGTTGCGCGGGCCGAGGTTGTTATGGGCGTTCAAGAGCCCATCCGGGTTGGAGGGGTTAAGCAGGGTAAGCACGTTGCCTGTAACTCGAGAATCAAAACATTTAACATTTCTGGAATATTTATCGTCGGCAGAAGGGGATATAGTTAATGAATGTTAAAATATTCATCAAAGGAACAACAACTTACAACAAACACTTGAACAAAGACAATGCAGGTGAAGGATAATGTTAACATATATATGTTTTTGTCGTCAGGTTGGGTTATTGACACAAGTCAAAGTGTCTGTATCCCAATATATGAATACATACATTAATGAATAAATATATCCTCGTGTTACTTGTACCAATTTATCGTTAACGTTTATGATCAAGAGTGTAAATTAATCCCCTCAATATGCTTGCACCATTGTCATCATATTCCTGATACATTTGCACATCGAAACCATCCTCAATCAACAGGTAGACAAGATAAGAATCTTGAATGACCTTTATGGACCGTAGCAATATATAGAATTGTTTTTGTCTACAGTATGTCTCAATCTCGGGACTGTAGGTTGTTTAGTAGCCTGTAACTCTTACGAGGCCCCTAGAATAACGATTGAAGCTTCGAGATACTTCATATGTGTCACACTAGATGGTATCATTGAAATATTCGAATTCATTAATTTCGATCCCAACACCAAACGCCTCCCAATGAAATTAATGAAAACATGTGATCCTCCCTAGACTCGAACCTGGGGTATCACATACATATCTTAAACACTCAAACCATTACACCACTAACACAGTTAAAGGTTAAATACACAATTCAAGATGTTGGTTGCTTCCTTTCTGCCACACTAGTTGACGACACGTTATTTAAACACGTCACTGAATTTGTAGAGAGCAGATATACTTTCGTTCACATCTTCGAATATGATCGGTCATCTATTATGGTATGAATTGATGACGTCATAGGGGTGTTTTCTTAATAGTCATGATGTCCTAATTTTAACCATAGATCACACGATTCGGACAATATTTTTGGACCTCATCCTTTGCAAGCATCACTATCTCCTTCACCAGTACTATGCGGTATGTCTGAGTTAGCCTCACTACTGACTACTCTATAGTTATACACATCAGGTGTGTTCTGGCACATATCCTAAATATCGTGTGATAAGAACTATTTAATATATACTGTACTTATTCCTCCTAAACAACGTGAATTATATATTGTAATTCCAAAGGTACATATTTAACCCCTCAGATCAACCTACTTTGTGATACTAAAATCCCAGTGGTTGAGTAACGTGAACAATGTGAGGGAATTGTTTCACACCGGTGAATATATTGTTTCACACCGGTGAATATATTGTTTCACACCGGTGAATATATTGTTTCACACCGGTGAATATATTGTTTCACACCGGTGAATATATTGTTTCACACCGGTGAATATATTGTTTCACACCGGTGAATATATTGTTTCACACCGGTGAATATATTGCAGGAAGTGAAGCAATCTGATGACCACACATATTAATATACATAATGACGACATGGAAAATCATATTATATACAAACAAAACCCCGAATTAAAGGATATGATATTTTATCGTCAATGAAAAATATACCGAAAGGTCACTGACATAAAAAGACTGCTACTAACGACCTTTTATTACGCAGGATACTCGGTCAGGATATTAATTATCATTCGGATACATAACATTAGGGCATGTTAGCTATAATACATAAGCTTACAGACATTAGGCATCATATACCTTTAATGTAAACAAATAAGGTTACAAACATCTGTCCGGTCTTATAGCTTAAATATCACTTGTATAATGTTTGCAATTTATTTTTGGTTGACTGGCAGAAAATACGAACACATTCCATAAACGAGAGAGTATTAAAATAAATCCCACCGCCGCAGTAATATAGTGAATACATTCCACACTGTCTATAAGGGAAAGGCTGGCCGCATGACGTAATTGGTGGTATGTTGTTCTGGTTAACTTCATATAATTGTGTGTATAATGCCTGATGGTCACTGAATTTTGTTGGTTAGTTAATATTAACCCTTTACTTACAAGAAGCCTTTTGTGGGTTTAATAAAACGAGGTATCACTGTATTGGAGGAATCAGTCAAAGTAATGTTTACCCTTTGATTTCGAGACGTCTTTAACAATTATAATTGAAAATAGTATCTAATGTTAGCCAAACATAAGTTGTTAGGAGCGTCATTATTTATTTAAATATCCAATTATTTAATTATTTGATCAACATTTATTTAGTTAAACGTACACAGTCCAGATAATGTATTCCGTTGCCTTACATATGTATTTGTTATTGCACAAAAAAGTGTAAACTAACTTAAAAAGAAACTCGATATTATAATGTGAATGGCTAATAAACCACTCTCTCTCTCTCTCTCTCTCTCTCTCTCTCTCTCTCTCTCTCTCTCTCTCTCTCTCTCTCTCTCTCTCTCTCTCGCTCTATCATATTTACACACTAATGGTCAGGTCACAGGCATGTAAAGGTTAATCCACATTTCTCAACACTATCAGACATTATACCTATCAAAGCATCTCGTTAAAATTACACAATCCTAGAAAGCCATGCATGCCCCTCGCGATATATTCAAATGCAAAGGTATGTTTAGAATAATATATATTGTCACATGCTTGAAGGGGGAACAATGGAAACGAAACCAAAAACAGTTAATATATATGTATTTAACTCGTGCATAAAAGGTAAACAGTGGGCACGGAAAACAACAACAGAAATTCCATAATATATTCATTGGTATTTTTCAAGGGAAATTAGCACAGAGGGGGGGCATTAGGGAAACGTATGGCGTCGTATGTCGGGGGATTTTGTCGCTCATACAACAAGCTCAAGGTCATTCTCTGCCTTCTGAATTTTGATATAGGGTGTTCATTTTCATTTTTCGCAATGTATCACTGAACTATTTTAGAAATGTGCAGTGGATTGGATATAAGTACCGTTTCCCAGGTATATATAGGCCTTTACGTATTATCTAGAGAATCACAAGCTAATGGTGCAAACGTAAGTAGCACTGATACAGTCGGCCAAATAAGTGATGTCGCGGCACCAAGTATATTTCGATCAATAATTGGTATCAGCACTATCTAAGCATTAATTTATCGTTTCTAGTGAGATATACACACATGTCTCTATCTATACACATCCTAGTCAACATCCGACAGACATTAATAAAGCACACAGAGAGCAAAACGTATTGACAGCGACGACATCACTTATTTGGCCAACCGTAATTGAGGATGTGTAATAGATAAGTTAGGTTATTACGGAAGGTTTCACTTTTCCACGACCTTCATCTTCGTGTTATATTTGTTTGGAGCCTGTGGTGGTTAAGTCACTAAGCTAGGTCACAGGGGCTATTGCATAATATCCCGGTTATTACAGTGCATCCCCTGTGCTGTAAGCCAAGCGCTAATGTGGAGGAAGAGGAACCTCAAAGTTTGTGTTATGTATTGCAAAGTAAATACATGGCCGAAATCAACATATGTGCACAACTAGTCAATTATCTCTCCCACTCTCACTCTCTCTCTTTCTCTCAATGAAGAGTTTCCAAAATGATACCTTGATTAAAGAACAAACCATACGAAGAGCGTCTTAGATAATTCAATTTATTTCCTTTAACCCAGCGCAGATTAAGAGGCGACTTAATTCAAGTGTTCAAAATCATCAAAGGCATCGACAGTATGAAGTGTAATAAATATTTCACTATCGACCAATCAAATTACATGCGGGGGAACGGTTGCAACAATATTGTTGAATCTTTTAACTCACACGAGTCTAAGAATTTCTTCTTCAATCGAGTTGTCAACTTGTGGAATGGGCTTCCTCGAGATGTCATAGACTGCAGTACCGTTGAATCTTTTAAGCTTCGCCTAGACAAACACCTTGCCTTAAATCCACGACTGACTGCATTTTTAAATTAATACAGTTTTTGTTCTACTATTTTGCTAACAATTGTCCCCTACTAACATCTCCTAATCCTGCCACGGACATTTGTCCCAGGGCAGTCTTCCATTTCCATTTTCCCCTACCCACTCTCTAAACTACTGTTTGGATACTTGGCCATCAGTGTTTTGGAGGGCAAGCAGCCTTGAGGGGTGACTGGATTCCTTGATTTCCTTTGTACTCTCTCTCACACACATGTTCTCACTGACTGAATATTCAGTGGTCATTTAGGTTATTAGTATACTGTATATATAAACTATGTAGCTGATTTAGTATTACATATCGTAAGTTAAATCAAATCTCCAGGAAGTAGGTAGAATGTCTATAAATCGTCTTTGCCTGAAGAGTTTGAAACAGATTCATCAAATACAGGGATCTTTTCCTATCCCGATGTGAAGGCAAATTAAATGTGTAAACTAGTTTAGTATATATATTTTTATCCCATCTACTTTATTAACATTAAACCCCATCCATCCACTGATAACTTCCCCTACCCAAGATTAGTTAAATTTTACCAACGTTTTAATATTCAAACAAATTATCGGTTTTTACCAATTTCCCCCTCCGCCTCGGCCACAACTTCCCCTCGGGCGTCTTGGTTCACATCCTCTCAATTATCGCTCGCCCATAACTTCCACATATTTTCCATCATCTTGCCCTCCACATATCCATATAGAGTGTTCTCATAATTTATAGCGTTCTTCTTTTTATGTTGTTTTCTATATATAAGGATCGCCCTAACAACAACAACAACAACAACAACAACAACAACAACAACAACAACAACAACAATACTAATTGTTATAATGATCATTCAAATCATCATCTTAGGTTTTATAGTTTTTCCAAAGGCATGAAATAGAGCTAGGATTACCTTACCACAGATTATTATACAAGATGGGAATCACGAATATTTACCAATTCCAGGATCATATCATACAGATAGGTGACAGTTGCATAGGATATCAAGAGATTGACCAAACATCTCCACATGCCCGAGATCCAACTAACTAAGCTAAAGACCACATTTTTACCATTTCCAGAGGAAAGACTGCTCTTGTTCTTTAGATGAACAGATACTGCCAATGTTATTTCTTTGGGGGTCGTAAAAGGTGACTAGAATTGGCAGATTTAGGTGTTTATTTATATTAGTTTATTATATATTTTGTTTTGTTTGCCCTTATCTTCAACAATGCTGCACTCCTCTCTATCTTCTACTGTTTTCTATTTCACGTTTCTATTCCTGTTTTCCTTTGTGTGTGTTGCTCATCCGTTCCAGCCCCAGGAGCAAATATAATTGTATCCGGTAAAATATTATTACATCTTGTGAACAAAATAATTATTTCTTGTGAAATTATGATAGGGTGCTGTGATATGTTAATGGCGTTCTGTGAAAAATAATGGTGTTCTGTGAGATTATATTGGTGTTCTGTGATATATATAATAGTGTTCTGTGATATAATGGTGTTATGTGATATTATAATGGTGTTCTGTGAGATTATATTGTTGTTCTGTGATATATATAATAGTGTTCTGTGATATAATGGTGTTATGTGATATTATAATGGTGTTCTGTGAGATTATAATGATGGTCTGTGATATATATAATAGTGTTCTGTGATATAATGGTATTCTGTGAGATTATGATGGTGTTATGTGAGATTATAATGGTGTTCTGTGAGATTATAAAGATTCCCTGTTCATTTATATAGGTGTCCTGCGAGAAGTTAATCGTTCCAGTATAAAGGTGTATTACTTCATTAGATTCTGGCTATCAATAGACAACTTCTTATAAACTGAGTACCTGGGATGCTAGTTCATATTGTTTTGTTCACATTATAATTGCAGTCGGTGATTTAAAGCAGCTTAGAAAAGATCTAAATAAATCACATGACTGAAAGTAATATAAATATATCCTCTCCTCCTCCAACGTCTTCCTAAGCCATAATTAACCACAGCACAACATGTAGAATAGTGTCACCGTAAACGGAAAGGGTTTTTAGTTAGGAAAGACTTTTGGGAATTACTACAGTAAAAGATAATTCAATATATTATTCTTAACGATAACCAAAAGAAATAGTTCAATAACCATCGTCGTGATATAATATGGCGTAATATTAATTATATTCCCACAGATGAGTATGCTAAGCGACTGTACGTAGTCTAGAACAAAACAATATAGTTAAGGGAAAAAAAGGACCTCGAGTAATTTCTTTCATGCAACGCTAGCTAATTGACTTGTATTAATGTCAACACTATTATAGTCGATGTTATAAAAACTCAAGCCGGTATCACACGAGCTATTTTATGATCAACATTCGATGATCAAATATTTTTTGGCAACATTTTTGAAATATTTTGCACTTGCATCGGAAACTAAACTGATGATAGATGAATTTAGGTAACAGAAAACGATTAAATGTTTACCTCATAAGCTGCCAGACCAGCGTTGAGGATAAATGTTGAGTGAAAAAGTGCTCGTATGATACCGGCTTTAGCATAAGCCTCCTATTATAAGAGGATTAATAATTATTTGGGTATAGTAACAGTGGGTATACTAACAGTGTATTTAAGTGCACTCTGGCAAACACTATACGATTTCAATTAACTTATAAAGCCTCCGGTTTGTCAAAGGGAAAATTTTGCCTGGTCCAGTATAAACCTTTGGTCCAGGGTCTGAGGGGCCAGGCAGGGCAGCTTTATGTCGGTCGGTAAAAAGCAATTCATGGACACGTCCCTCCCACACCTGTCTTGTCTCCATCATCTGTCCTGGCTCCCACACCTGTCCTGGCTCCCACACCTGTCCTGACTCCCACACCTGTCCTGGCTCCCACACCTGTCCTGGCTCCCACACCTGTCCTGCTTCCCACACCTGTCCTGCCTCCCACACCTGCCCTGGCTCCCACACCTGTCCAGATTTTCACACCTGTCCTGACTCCCACACCAGTCCTGGTTCCCACACCTGTCCTGGCTCCCACACCTGTTCTGGCTCCAACACCTGTCCTGCCTCCCACACCTGTCCTGGCTTCCACACCTGTCCTGCCTCCCACACCTGTCCAGCCTCCCACACCTGTCCTGCCTCCCACACCTGTCCTGGCTCCCACACCTGTCCTGACTCCCACACCTGTCCTGGTTCCCACACATGTCCTGGGTCCCACACCTGGCCTGGCTCCCACCCCTGTCCTGGCTCCCACACCTGTCCTGACTCCCACACCTGTCCTAAGTTCCATACCTGTCCTGGCTCCCGCACATGTCCTGGCTCCCACAACTGTCCTGATTTCCAAACCTGTCCTAGCTCCCTCACCTGTCCTGGCTCCCACACCTGTCCTGGCTCCCACACCTGTCCTGGTTCCCACACATGTCCTGGCTCCCACACCTGTCCTGGCTCCCACACCTGTCCTGGCTCCCACACCTGTCCTGGCTCCCACCCCTGTCCTGGCTCCCACCCCTGTCCTGGCTCCCACCCCTGTCCTGACTCCCACACCTGTCCTGGCTCCCACACCTGTCCTGGCTCCCACACCTGTCCTGGCTCCCACTCCTGCCCTGACTCCCACACCTGTCCTGGTTCCCACACCTGTCCAGATTTCCACACCTGTACTGACTCCCACACCTGTTCTGGCTCCCACACCTGCTCTGGCTCCCACACCTGTTCTGCCTCCCACACCTGTCCTGGCTCCCACAACTGTCCTGACTCCCACAACTGTCCTGATTTCCACAACTGTCCTGACTCCCACAACTATCCTGACTCCCACACCTGTCCTGGCTCCCACACCTGTCCTGACTCCCACACCTGTCCTGGCTCCCACACCTGTCCTGGCTCGCACACCTGTCCTGACTCCCACACCTGTCCTGGCTCACACACCTGTCCTGACTCCCACACCTGTCCTGGTTCCCGCACATCCTGATTTCCCAACCTGTCCTAGCTTCCACACCTGTCCTGGCTCCCACACCTGACCTGGCTCTCACACCTGTCCTGACTCCCACACCTGTCCTGGTTCCCACACCTGTCCTGGCTCCCACACCTGTCCTGACTCCCACACCTGTCCTAATTTCCACACCTGTCCAGGCTCCCGCACATGTCCTGGTTCCCACACCTGTCCTGATTTCCAAACCTGTTCTAGCTCCCACACCTGTCCTGGCTCCCAGACCTGTCCTGGCTCCCACATCTGTCCTGGATCCCACACCTGTCCTGGCTCCCACACCTGTCCTGGCTCCCACACCTCTCCTGGCTCCCACACCTGTTCTGGCTCCCACACCTGTCCTGGCTCCCACTCTTGCCCTGCCTCCCACACCTGTCCTGGCTCCCAAACCTGTTCTGGCTCCCGCACATGTCCTGGCTCCCTCATCTGTCCTGATTTCCACACATGTTCTGGCTCCCACACCTGTCCTGACTCCCACACTTGTCCTGGCTCCTGCACATGTCCTGGCTCAACACCTGTCCTGGCTCCCACACCTGTCCTGGCTCCCACACCTGCTCTAGCTCCCACACCTGTCCTGGCTCCCACACCTGTCCTGGCTCCCACACCTGCCCCGACTCCCACACCTGCCCTGTCTCCCACCCTTGTCCTGGCTTCCACACATGTTCTGGCTCCCACACCTGTCCTGATTTCCACACCTGTCCTGACTCCCACACCTCTCCTGGCTCCCACACCTGCTCTGGCTCCCACACCTGTCCAGCCTCCCACACCTGTCCTGGCTCCCACACCTGTCCTGACTCCCACATCTGTCCTGATTTCCACAACTGTCCTGGCTCCCACACCTGTCCTGACTCCAACACCTGTCCTGGCTTCCACACCTGTCCTGGCTCCCACACCTGTCCTGACTCCCACACCTGTCCTGGCTCACACACCTGTCCTGACTCCCACACCTGTCCTGGCTCCCGCACATGTCCTGATTTCCAAACCTGTCCTAGCTTCCCCACCTGTTCTGGCTCCCACACCTGTCCTGGCTCTCACACCTGTCCTGACTCCCACACCTGTCCTGGCTCCCAAACCTGTTCTGTACTCCCGCACATGTCCTGGCTCCCTCACCTGTCCTGATTTCCACACATGTTCTGGCTCCCACACCTGTTCTGACTCCCACACCTGTCCTGGCTCCTGCACATGTCCTGTCTCAACACCTGTCCTGGCTCCCACACCTGTCCTGGCTCCCACACCCGCTCTAGCTCCCACACTGTCCTGGCTTCCACACCTGTCCTGGCTCCCACACCTGCCCCGACTACCACACCTGCCCTGTCTCCCACCCTTTTCCTGGCTTCCACACATGTTCTGGCTCCCACACCTGTCCTAATTTCCACACCTGTCCTGACTCCCACACCTGTCCTGGCTCCCACACCTGCTCTGGCTCCCACACCTGTCCGGCCTCCCACACCTGTCCTGGCTCCCACACCTGTCCTGACTCCCACATCTGTCCTGATTTCCACAACTGTCCTGGCTCCCACACCTCCTGACTCCCACACCTGTCCTGGCTTCCACACCTGTCCTGGCTCACACACCTGTCCTGACTCCCACACCTGTCCTGGCTCCCGCACATGTCCTGATTTCCAAACCTGTCCTAGCTTCCACACCTGTCCTGGCTCCCACACCTGTCCTGGCTCTCACACCTGTCCTGACTCCCACACCTGTCCTGGCTCCCACACCTGTCCTGACTCCCACACCTGTCCTAATTTCCACACCTGTCCTGGCTCCCGCACATGTCCTGGTTCCCACACCTGTCCTGATTTCCAAACCTGTTCTAGCTCCCACACCTGTCCTGGCTCCCAGACCTGTCCTGGCTCCTTCATCTGTCCTGGTTCCCACACCTGTCCTGGCTCCCACACCTCTCCTGGCTCCCACACATGTCCTAGCTCCCACACCTGTTCTGGCTCCCACACCTGTCCTGGCTCCCACACCTGCCCTGCCTCCCACACCTGTCCTGGCTCCCAAACCTGTTCTGTCTCCCGCACATGTCCTGGCTCCCTCACCTGTCCTGATTTCCACATGTGTCCTGGCTCCCACACCTGTCCTGACTCCCACACCTGTCCTGGCTCCCACACCTGTCCTGGCTCCTGCACATGTCCTGGCTCAACACCTGTCCTGGCTCCCACACCTGTCCTGGCTCCCACACCTGCTCTAGCTCCCACACCTGTCCTGGCTCCCACACCTGTTGTGGCTCCCACACCTGTCGTGGCTCCCACACCTGCTCTGGCTCCCACACCTGTCCTGCCTCCCACACCTGTCCTGGCTCCCACACCTGTCGTGACTGCCTCACCTGTCCTGATTTCCACACGTGTCCTGACTCCCACATATGTCCTGACTCCCACACCTGTCCTGGTTCCCACACATGTCCCTGGCTCCCATCCCTGTCCTGACTCCCACACCTGTCCTGGTTCCCACACATGTCCTGGCTCCCACCCCTGTCCTGGCTCCCACACCTGTCCTGACTCCCACACCTGTCTTAATTTCCACACCTGTCCTGCCTCCCGCACATGTCCTGGCTCCCACACCTGTCCTGATTTCCAAACCAGTTCTAGCTCCCACACCTGTCCTGGCTCCCAGACCTGTCCTGGCTCCCACACCTGTCCTGGTTCCCACACATGTCCTGGCTCCCACACCTGTCCTGGCTCCCACACCTCTCCTGGCTCCCACACCTGTCCTGGCTCCCACACCTGTGCTGGCTCCCACACCTGTCCTGGCTCCCTAACCTGTCCTGGCTCCCACACCTGCCCTGCCTCCCACACCTGTTCTGGCTCCCACAAATGTCCCAGCTCCCACACCTGTCCTGGCTCCCACACTTGTCCTGGCTCCCTCACCTGTTCTGATTTCCACACCTGTCCTGGCTCCCACACCTGTCCTGACACCCACACCTCTCCTGGCTCCCACACCTGTTCTGGCTCCAGCACCTGTCCTGGCTCCCACACCTGTCCTGACTCCCACACCTGTCCCTGCTCCCACACCTATCCTGACTCTCACACCTGTCCTGGCTTCCACACCTGTCCTGAGGTCCACACCTGTTCTGGCTCCCGCACCTGTCCCGGCTCCCACACCTGTCCTGGCTCCCGCACCTGTCCTGATTTCCACACTTGTCCTGGCTCCCACACCTTTACTGATGTCCTGACCTGTCCTGGCTCCTGCACATGTCCCGGCTCCCACACCTGTCCTGATTTCCACACCTGTCCTAGCTTCCACACCTGTCCTTATTTCCACATCTGTCCTGGCTCCCGCACATGTCCTGGCTCCCACACCTGTCCTGATTTCCATACCTGTCCTGGCTGCCACACATGTCCTGGCTCCCACACCTGTTCTGACTCCTACATCTGTCCTGGTGTCCAAACCTGTCCTGATTTCCACACCTGTCCTGGCTCCCACACCTGTCCTGATTTCCACACCTGTCCTGGCTCTCGCACATGTCCCTGCTCTCACACTAGTTTACCTCCCTCACATGCCCTAGTTCCCACACCTGGCATGTCTCACAAGCCTCTTACGATACATCCACACCTGCTCTGACTCATCCACCGCCTGTTCTGACTCAAACCACACCTGTTCTGGCACCTACATAGATAGGAGTTGCACATATTTGAATATCTTTTGACTCTCTCACACCTGTTTCAATGTCTAAATCTGAATGACTCTGACACACTTATTCTGGCTCTCCCTACACCTATTCTAGCTCTCCCGCACTTTCTCTGTCTCGCAAACATGTTTTAACTGTGCTACTCATTTGTTATGGTTCCCACATATTCCCACAATGTATTTTACTCTGGAAGCGATATTCGGTCTCTAGCTCATACTATGAATAGAGAATTGCAAAATGTGTATAATTGGTTATTAGCTAACAAGTTTTCACTCAATGTAAGTATACCACATTTCATTATTTTTGCTGGTAGGAAATGTATTAACAATATGGTGCACATCACGATAGGTAACTCCATTATTGGAAGAGTATTTAAACAAAACAAATCTAGGTGTCCTGGCATTGACAGTAAGCAAAAATGGAAACCCCAAGTACAGTATGTTCACGGTAAGCTTTCTAAATCTATTGGGATAAGTAATAAAATAAAACCTAACTTAACGAAAGAAGCACTTGTAACATTATACTACAGTCTCTTGTATCCATATCTACAATATTGCAATGTAACCTGGGGATGTGCGCAAATGTCCATTATTAAACCGATAGTATTAATTCAGAAAAAAATAATAATAATAAGAATAGTATCGAATGCGAATTACCGTGACCATACTGATCCTCTCTTTAAAAATCTTGGTATTCTTAAAATAAGTGATATTTACAAAATAGAGTGTCAAATTTGTGTATGACCAACTCAATAGTAACTCTATAATAGCCTTTGAAGCTTCATCAGACGTTCACAACCAAGACACCAGAAATAGGTTGTTATTAACCCGTCGAGCCCCGGCTAGTTATTAATAAATGTACCACCAGAACCCGGGCGGTTTTTATTTATTTTTTTTTTTCCAGAAACAATAGCGAATGGGTTAGGAATGAAGGAAAAAACACGAAAAAACCGATCAAAAAGCTCAACAAATGGTCCTACAGAGCCCCCGAAAACGGATTTTACATGAGTAAAAAATTGAAGGCAATTTCCCCCAAAAAACATGTTTTTGCGCGCTCACGCGCACGCAGTTGGACTTTGAGAGCTTTCAACCATCGGCATGGGTGCGTGGGATACTTACACAGTTCCCATACAAATCTGAGCCCTCTAGGTAGAGCCACTCTGAGCCTGACGACTGAGCTAAAAGGGTGACTCGTCAGACGAGTCGCTGGGGTTTGGCGTTACGAACATAGGTGACTCGTCATACGCGTCGCTGGGTCTCGACGGGTTAAGACCACCTAAGCCTATAACGGAATTAGACAAAAGGTTCATCTCATACTCAGGATGTATTAACTGGAATACATTACCTGAGGATATCATAACAGCGACTAACATAATTACTTTTAAAATTAAGACTAAGAAACTACTACTTGGTTATTATTGATCTGATAAGTCATCATTCAAAAGCAATATTTATTATCTTATTAACTTAATATGTAACATATTATTCTAGCCAGATATATACCTCTATACATTGATTAATACTTTCTTGGAGCCCGTCAAAAATGACTTCATTTAATGGGCTCAGCCATGTAATATATACTATCTTATCTATATTATTAAATCAGTTCGTGTGTCTGTTTGTCTGTGTGTTCTTAATAGGCGGCCGCCATTTTGGACCTGGGGAGCTGAAACTTTGCATGTGGGTGTCAATTGACCTGGGTCAGGTCATAGAGGGGGCGAGGCCACGATCGGAGGTCGTTTCGAGGCCGAAATTGATTTTTTTTTTTTTAAATGGCCGTTTGGGGCAGAAGGAGGCCTCCGATTGAAAAGGTGTAAGGAACGAAAGTCGTTCGCAGCCTTCCAAAATGGGGGTACGGATGAGGTCAGATCCAAAATCGGAGGTCATTTAGCGGCCGAAATCGAGGTCGCCGTTTAATGAGGCAGAGGGAGGTCGAGGCCGGTGATTATGGTATAGTAGTATTGTGATGATTGTGGTAGTAGTGATTGATGATGGTGATTATGGTAGTAGAATTTAAACCCAGGCAACGCCGGGTACCCCTGCTAGTATATAACTTATATATGTAATATGTGTTCGGCTAATATAAACCTTTGACTTTGACTTTGACTATAGTATTTCTGCTATATTATATACCTGTACTACACAGTATATCGATGCCTAAATCTTTACTAAGTTGCAAATGAAATATCTTAAGCGTTATCACATATAAAATTATATATATATTTTTATTCTTTGAAAGGTTCTTCTTAATTCCCAAAAAAAGTTATATGACGGAAGATAATTTGAAAGACTTATATATATGATATATTCATGCATCGCTTTGAATAGAGAAATATGCAGTACGTTACGAAAATAGCAATGTAGATGCTTTGATGAAAGAAATATAAAAATATCTTTATCACATTGCAAAGGTTATTATAAAAATACTGTAAATTACTACATGCATCGTTTGCTACATCCCTCCCCACCCAGCTGAGAGCAATGCAATACACCGAACAACTTACCCAATTGTTTCACACAGTACTGCTTCGGATTCCAATACACATTTGATCCACTTATTATCGTTGTTGTTGTTGTTCCTTAAGCTGCCTGGCCGAACAGCCCCGAGTCCCTGAGGAAGGCCATGGCCACGATCGGGCTTTCCCACAGAGCTCTCATTGAGTGTAGATTGTGTTGCTGGCGTAAGTGGTTGTGTGAAATGCAGTCTTCTATGATGTGTTTGATGGTATGGGGTGCTGTGTTACATCCTGGGCAGGTGTCGACGACGGAGACATCCAGTCTCTTCTGATAGCTCAGAAGAGCTGGATGGTGTCCGCATCTCAGCCTGGCCAGGTAGACTCTGTCCTCATGGAGAAGGGAGGATTCGGAAGGATGGATTTCGGGAGGTCGTGCTTGCAGCTGTGTGTTGTCTATGAGTGAGTGGATGGATCGGCGAGAGATATGAGTATGGATGTGCTTCTGGAAGTTGGTTTGGGGTGGGCAGGGAGGGAGAGAGGACAGTATTTGTGTGTGATAGCGTGTGCTGGATGTTGTTTTGATATTTCTTGGTGTCTGTAAGTGTGCTGCCATGTAGTGTAGTGGGTGGTTTTGGTTCGTAGAGGCTGCTGCCAGAAATTGGGTGCCTCTCATGTCCAGATGGTCTTTGACTTTGAGGATTTTGGTTTCTTGATGTAGGTGATCTGTGGGTGTAGTAGCTGTGCAGCCTGTAATGATTTTTAGGGCTTTGTTTTGAATAGTCTGTAAGGTCTTGTGATGTGTTTCAGCTCCATCACTGATCTTATGTAATTGTTTATAAATTGTGGTGGTGGTTTCTTTGTTGTGTCCAAATTTTTTGTGAGCAAGTGACCTGAGGGCGTTAAGTCTGGGTGTCAGTTTCTTTGTCGTGCTTTCGTTCGAGTGGCCACTGATTTTGTTAAAAAAAAAAAAATTTGTGTTAAAATGCCATGTGTGTGTGTGTGTTTTAGCATTTCAATGCATGTTCACTTTTTCCCTCTACAACTAGGTAATAATCGAAACAATCAGCACAATATGGCCAGTTTTTGCATACATCTATTTTGTAAATAATGGGATACGCAAGTTGTGTTCGAGCTAATCAAAAAAATATGTCCTACCCTGAGGGTGATTTGCTGGGTCATTTACGGCACGGCCGTACGCACCATTTTACATTTTTGCTTGTCATGTGACCATCTGAGCCAATTGGAGGCTGAGATTCTAGGAGCAGCCAGCCATACCTCAGTCTTGGCCCAGCCACAGTGCAAGGTGGTGGTGTGCTGATCGGTCCACTGACTGTGACTGACTGGGACTTTTTTATGTGCCATTTTTGACCCACTTATCCTGGTAAGTGACAAATCATACTTAGTGAAAATGTTACATATAGTGGAATATACGGTGATATATTATAGACAGGAATTTGAAACTTTTACATAACTTAGCCAAATAATATAGCTCCATGTACCGACAGCCAGACGTGCCCTGTGATGCCACATACTGCCACTGTTAATTATTATATTTACTTACCTGTCCTGCCTCACTTCCATGTTAGTCATAAACTTACATTTTTACCTGTTCCTGATGAATTTTGTTTACCCATTACTTACCTGTTTTATCTCATTTGCCTGCTACTCATTTACTTACCCTTTTCACATGTTCTTGATTGATTTTTTACTGATTACCTGCAACTCATTTACTTACCATTTTCGCAGATAATGTTTACCCATTCAATGTTGTGTGCATATGATATCTGCAAACACCCCATATTCATACTAATTGTGTTCATAGGGTTTGTAGGAATATCCATGGTGTTTTTTAGGACGATTCATTGATAAGTTGTTGAGAAATGAATTGTTTTCTCTCAATTTTTTGCCGAAAAATTTACCCGTCTCAAAGTTCAATGTACATAATGCAATGGCATTGCTATCTAGTATTTTTTATTTCAATTTTTAGGTGTTCCATATCTTCTAGGATAGTTTTCCACTATTCATGCCCAATTTCAGCTAAATCCAGCAATATTTAGACACCCTAATGAATTTTTATAAAACCGACATGTTTTTTTTAAAGTTTCGAAATTAACCCTTTGTTATTCTTTGCTCGGCTCGCGCCCTATGTGACCCAGGAAGTCAGAACTTCAGCACAGCACACCTACAGGATCCCCCTATAAGCTACCAGAGTTTCAGCCACCTCAGCGATACTTGAGTATTTAATTTTACTTTTTTTAGTAAAGTTACTCATTTTTGTAAGTTATTTTTCCTAAATAATAATATAAAATATATAAATCACTCTGATATTCAATTCCACTTGACATAAGATTAAGCATTCCTTATATTTTGTTACAATTTTAAAATAAAAAAAAATCTATCTAAATTACCTGATTTTTGGCGAATATTTTAGTGCGATGTGCCACTTTCGGACAGGGTTACTTAAATCGTACACCCAAAAAAACGTATCCTCTCCAGGGTATATTCCTACGCCTGACACTATCAATTTTATCCCATCTATCTTAACCCTTTGAAGATCACAACGCGTTTAAACGATTGTATTCAGCTTAGGGTGAACTTGTGGAAGCTAAAGAGTTAATTGAGATAGTGTTTATTCCTTTATTTCCTAGATTCCTGAAGGGTTTAATATTGCAATAATTGTACTATATTCACATATTCCCAACACATTATGATTGACTTAGGCTTGTATATGTTTAATAAGTGAATATGACTAAATTTGCTTAATGCAGAATATAATACACAGGAAAATATTGCTGTTGATTTAGTCCAGTTTCTGCCTCTACAGTCACGCTACACAAATAGAGCTGAGTGTTGGCGAGTTAAAATGATGGTGATAATTATAATATGTTGAGAACTTTGTGGGAGTTATTGTTGCAAGCATATTAACGCTTTCATTATAGCAGGGTGCCTTTATCCTATTATCATGGCAATCATTAGACGATCTTATTCAGAATAGAATCTTTTTTGTGCGATTTAGAGAGTAGATTGTGATTGATTTTACCGCTTTTTAAATGCCTAAATTACCTTCTTAAACTTCAACCAGTTCTCTAATACGTAGCCAGAATAAAGCTAAAACAAATTCATGGTAAACTGAAATGGGTAATCACACCAGTGGTCTTATCCCGTTTGGATATAGTAACGTTTGTATAATGTGCACTATAAGGAAGGCGATCTGTGATAAACTAAAGCATGTGTTCAGGAAGAGAACAACAACATGCTGTGTCAATAATAAACAACATTGAATAAATACATAAACGGTCTTATAGTACTGAGAGAGTTAACACTGTTGTTGAACACTTGCATATTTAATGCGTAGAGTACCATTATAATAAGCAGTTCCTCAGTGCAAATAGTCGGCATATGTCATAAACTATGTTTATTAATTTCACTCAAACACCAAACACCTCCCAATGATATTAATGAATGTTAAGATAACAAAAGTTGACAAAATGAATATAAACACCATATGAGGAGGAGCACTTTATTGACAACGTTTCGCAGATAGCTTCTTCAGGTCACTAACAGACGCTAGGTCCTTGGACGCTTTAAGTATTCATTTATTGAATACTGGACATTAATCTAATCATGTACTACACTCAACTGCACTTATGAATAGACTATGGTTAAGGGAGAGGAAAGGACACTCATGGGGCACAGATCATAAAGACCGACCTCGCTACGTATCCATGTACCTAATGATAATCTATGTTTATTAATTTCACTCCAACACCAATCACCTCTCAATGAAATTAATGAAAGCAAGCATGTGATCCACCGGGATTCGAACCTGGGTTACCACATACAGATTTTAAACACTCTAACCATTACACCATCAAGGCAGTTATAAGTATAGCACATGACTACGATTAATATCCATTTAGCGAATACTGGACATTAATCTAATAATGTACTACACCTAACTGTACTTATGAAGTAATAATAATATGTGTGAAGGACGGCCCAGAAACGCACGCGACTATTGTTGTATCAAGAACATGGAGGTAAACATAATAGTTTAACTTGACCTGACCAAATTTGACCTAACATGAACTGACATAACATAAACTAGCCGAGAGAGAGAGAGAGGAGAGGGGTTCATTAGTTATAATAGTGTATGAAGGCCAAAGGGGGGTTAATAGGGCAAAGGTTAGTAGAGTGTGCAATGGCAATATAAAGTTAATAGGATAAAAGCAAGTTTTTGGTTAATTGGTCATAAGCGTTCTAATAGAAAGTGGAAGAAGGGGGAGTAAAATGGATAGTATATATTGCATGTGGCTAATTGTAGTGAGGTGGGGAGAGAGTAATGGCAGCGGTGTATATTGGTCAATAACTGGCATATAATAGGCGTAATTAACACTACAGTTGAAATTACAGTGGGAAGGTCAATATTATGACATATAGGAAAGGAAATACTGCATGTATAATACTGTATAGGCCTATATATATACTTTATATATTATACAGTTATATATATATATATATATATATATATATATATATATATGTGTGTGTATGCATTTGGAGTTGTGTGGATGTGTGTGAGTATATGTTTTCTATGTGGATGAGGGAGACATAAGGCAAAACTGTCTGTGACGAGTGGCTCCCTCAGAGTTGAAAGAGTGACAGAGCCAAATGAAGGTATGTTCTAGCCAAAATGCCTGGACACACGGAGTTTGAAGCAATATAAATCATAGGATGAGGGAAAGATGGATTCAGAGAGAGAGTTCCACAGCTCAGATTTTGAATAGAAGACATTTTGGGAATAACGTTTTACTCATGGGTTGGAGAGCTGCACAGAGTAGGGGGTGGGATTGTGTTGAATGACAGGTGCTACGTACTCTACGTAGAGGAGGTAGACTACTCTAAAAGAGCTCTGAGTAACACTGAATTATTGTAATAGCGATAGAATATCGAGAGAGATGCAACATTGCAGCGAAGAGAGAGATGGTGAGTGGACGAGAATTAATGAGACGAAAGGCTTTCTTTTCTACTTGTCAAGAAGTGCTGCTAGGAAGGATCCTCCCCACACATGCGAACAATATTCAATGCATGGACGCAATGTGCCCCTGTACATAGTAAGATGCTGTGCAGGGGTTAAGAACCCCCGGAAGCGCTTGAACACACCCAGCTTCTGGGAAGCTGTTATGCGTGGGTGGTTGTGTGTGTGTGTGTGTGTGTGTGTATAAGCGCGTTTGTGATCTACATATATCCAAACATGGTTGAATTGCTATATCAAATACGTTTATAACCTGGGTCACTACAAAAACAAAGGTCTGTAGATCTGCATGTCAAAAGTCTCCCCTAGATAATGGAAGCAAATATAACATAGGAGGCTTATAATTATGTTGGTAGGGAAAAACTATTGTATTTTTGTATTTTTTATTTTTTGCGAAGCATAACGTGATTGATTGACGAATTGAAAGGCATATACGAATTTAGTTTATATATACTATATATATATATATATATATATATATATATATATATATATGTAGGCTATACTGTCTATACAGTATAGATATATATACATATTTTTTGATTTGCTATGTTCCAACTACTCCCTCTCGGGCATAGGCTGAGAGCCTGTACATTCAACCGTATATACAACGGTGAAGCCCGTGAGGTCTTGTTCCAGTCTAGGTAGTGAGACATGTGAAGCACATTGAAATGCAACCAGCCCCTGCTATCTTGCCTTCACAGGATGCATGGGGCCCGGTTGCCCACCCACGATTCGAAGCAGCCTCATCTCTGAAGCTGCCTTGCCCCAGTGCTTCACAGTCTCACCTTCTAGACTCAGACCCTCACTCTCAGAATGCCACCTTTTGAGCAATGAACTCACTAGGCATTGCCCCCCTTTAGCCTATTTTGAATAAGGGAATATTCATACAGTGCTATTTAACCCCTTACCGACGGGGATGTTTGTAACTTCTATTACCTGCCAAGCGGGCATATGTACCCTAAACGAACTTCATTCCATGCTCTTTTTCATGCATAAACAAGAGCCAGAGCATAATACAATTATGTATCCGTGAAAGGGCGATAATAGAGCTTTCCAATGGCACCTGAATCATCCTTGTACGACCTTACCTTTGGATACCTTTGGATGTGTTCGCCGCTCCTCTAGCGGCACCAAGGAGCGCGACACCCCTCGTTATGGGTGGTGATTTGGTGCAGTAGACTGTTTGAAGCGACAGCTCGCTCCCTTGCGAGGATGGGCTCGTCTGGCACTTTTTGCAGTTCGACATCTAGGGCTCTCTTGAAGTTGTCTAACGAGATGTCCCTCATGTCTCTTACTCGCCGTGGGAGTTTGTTGAAGAGACGTGGGCCTCTGTGTGATAACCAGCCCTCTCGCAGAGAGCCCATAGCACCCCTGTTATTCATCCGGGGGATTTCGCATTCCCAGCCTCTCCTATCACTGAATTTCATGACTATCGGAGTATGTAGGTTTGGTACTAAACCCTCTGCGATTTTCCATGTGTATATTATTAGGTAACGTTCTCTTCTACGTTCCAGTGAGTACAGATTCAGTGCTCTTAAACGCTCCCAATAGTGTAGATGTTTTATCGAACTTATATGCGAAGTGAAATTTCTTTGTACACTCTCTACGTCATTTATTTCACCTGCTTTGTATGGGGATGTTAATACGCTACAGTATTCAAGCCGCGGTAGCACTAGAGATTTGAAGAGCGTTATCATAGGCAATTCACCGCGTGTTTTAAAAGTACGCAGAATCCAACCCGTTAGACGTTTCGCAGCCGCCACTTTGACCTGGTTATGTACTTTGAAACCCATATTTTCAGACATTAATACCCCAAGGTCTTTCACACTGTCTTTCCGTTCTATTATGTGGTTAGATTCTGTTAAGTAATTTGTAATTTCTTTAACACCATTATTATCTCCGTACCGTATTAATTGGAATTTTTCCTCATTGAATTGCATGTTGTTTTCCCTGGTCCACTGGAACACTACATTCATGTCTTCCTGCAGTCGGCCTGTGTCCTCTTGTGTGTTTACTATCTTACTTAATTTTGTGTCATCAGCAAAAGACGACACCGTACTGTGTCTGGTGTTGGTATCTATGTCGCAAATTAGTATGAGGAACAGAAGGGGCGCTAGCACTGTTCCTTGGGCACTGAGCTTTTGACATCCGAAGGCTCAGAAGTGACTTGGTTTACTGCTACCGATTGTTTTCGGTTTACGAGGAAATTGTATATCCACCGTCCGATTTTCCCAGTTATACCTTTTGCTTTCAGTTTGTGGGCTATTATACCATGGTCACATTTATCAAATGCCTTAGCAAAATCGGTGTAAATGACATCCACGTTTTTCTTTTCTTCTAGCGCTTTAAGAATTTTGTCATAGTGTTCCAAAAGTTGTGAGAGACATGATCTTCCCGCTCTGAACCCATGTTGACCGGTGTTGTGTAGTTCATTTGTCTCCATGAATGTTGAAATTTTGCTTCGCAGGACTCGCTCGAAAACTTTAATGATGTGAGAGGTTAGAGCTACCGGGCGGTAGTTTTTTGGTAGTGCTTTACTCCCTCCTTTATGCAGTTGGGCAATTATTGCATTTTTCAAGCTATCTGGTATGTCACCAGTGTCTAAACTCCTTCTCCACATTATAGCCAGGGGTTTTGAGAGGTTTTCCTTACATTTTTTCATTAGGATCGAATTCCATGAGTCCGGGCCTGGTGCCGAGTGGGATGGCATGTTGGAAATGGCCTCTTCTATGTCTTTTGGACCGAAATCAATATCCAGCATCTGAGGGGTTTCCGTGGGGGAGGTTTCCATGAAAAATATATTTTGGTCTCTGATGACTTTTGTTTCATCAGGCTCACTGAATGCCATTTCATACTGCCTGCTTAAGAGTTCGCTCATTTCCTTTTTGTCCCATGTGAAAGAGCCGTCCCCTTTGCTCAGTGGGCCGATGTTTGATGTTGTTTTAGCCTTTTGTTTGGCGTATGAAAAGAAGTATTTGGAATTTTCCTTTATACCTGCAATAGCTTTCCTCTCCTCTTCCATATGTTGTAGTTCATATGATATTCTTAGCCTTTGTTCAATTTCCACAATTTCTCTATCTATTTCGACCACAGGTTATCCTGTAGCGATCGTGCAACGAGAGGTAAAAAACCCTAAAATACAGTAATTTCCCCAGTTTTTTCCTAGTCTCGCGAGGCTTTGGGTGTGGAATGTTGCAGAGGTGGTGTCAGTCGCGGCACTAGGGCCGTGCCGAACGGTCAGAGCCCGCCTATCGTCCTCCCAACATATGGACTCTCTCTCAGAGCCGATAATGTGCTCAAAATCCCGCCCGACTAATGTCGGGCACCGCAGGGGTGGCCATTATTCTCTCGCCTGACATATGCCGCGGCTTGAGTGTTAACCCTCTCACGTTCTTGACACAATTTTGAGCCTATTAGGGATACTTTAAAGCCTTTGTTACCATCAGGGGTATTTAGAAACCTTTAGTTTAGTTACTTCAACCTCTGCAGTTGTCTTTGAGTTAGCTGTGGGCAGAAAGCTAATTTTGGAGAGGTAATTATAAGAGTGAGAGAACTCTATTTAGTATTGCTAATCTGGCAACTTCTGCGTCATATGGTCGTGAGAGGGTTAATCAGGGAACAATGAGGGTATTATATTTGCGTTTCGGTGGCCTTTGTGGTAATGCACTGATACTAAGTACAGCATAAATTCCATCCCAATAATCTCTTCCCATTGATACATTGGGATTCGAACCCGGGACCTTTGGATTACCAGTCCAGTGGCATGACCACTCCACCACACCTCCCTACCTAACACACCACACCACACCCCATCATACCACACTTTCCTAAGATTATTAAATTAGTTTGTATATCAAGATATTTTATTAATTAGGCAATCAACTTCTTCAGATAACAAACTGCTGCATGTTAGTGAAAATTTATTCTAAGTAGTACTGTTTGGCATTGCTAGCGGCAATGTCATTTTCTGATTGACTGAGGGACGAATCCTGGCTGAGGCATATACCGTATATATATATATATAAGAACGCGTGTGTTTGTGTGTGAAAAGGAATGGTTGTACAGTTATCAGTATAATGTTAAATACTCTACATGCCTCTCTCATTTGAAGCCGTTTTAAGCGTCAATATAGGAGAGAGAGAGAGAGAGACAGAGCTACATAGATACACAGACCTCAAGGTCCTTACTAGGCAGTCTGGCCTTGCAAACTATATATATATATATATATATATATATATATATATATATATATATACACATATACACATACATACATATATATAAATACTGTACAGTGCACACACGTACACATACATACATTTTTTTTTTTTTCATATCACTCCAGCCCTCTGTAGATAGAGGTCAAGCCTTCCCTTGAAAGCGTTTATTGTGTTGCTCTCCACCACTCTGTCGCCACGCTGTAGGTGAAGAAACTCTTTTTGACATCTAGGTTTGCTTTTTTGGTTTTTAATTTAATTCCATTTCCGTGAGTTTGATTAGTATTGTTCAATGTGAATAGTGCATTTACATCGACTTTGTCGAAACCTTTTAGTATCTTAAAGCACTCAATAAGCTGACCCCTTAACCTCCTCTTTTTTAATGAGAACAGGTTCAATCGTTTAAGTCTTTCTTCATATGGTTTATTTCTTAATGAGGGTATCATCTTCGTCGCTCTACGCTGTACTGACTCGAGTCTTACAATGTCCTTGATCAAATAAGGTGACCAGAACTGCACACCATATTCAAGGTGGGGCCTCACCATACTTTTGAACAGTGGCACTATTACGTTCTCATGTTTATATGTAAATTTTCGTTTAATAAAGCCCAATGCTATGTTTGCCTTATTTGCAGCTGCTATACATTGGTCGGAAGTTTTTAGGTTTTCAGATATTAGTACCCCTAGGTCTTTTACTACCGTTGTGGTTTTTATTTGTTTGCCATTCATTTCGTATTTGTATTTCTTATTTCTGCTACCAACCTGCAGCACCTGACATTTATCAACATTGAAGGGCATCTGCCATTTTTTCGACCACTCTGATATCTTGTTTAAATCAGATTGCAACGCATTTCTATCATCTTTGTTCAGGACTGTATTTCCTATTTTTGTATCGTCGGCGAAATTGGAAATGGTGTTGTTTACCCCTACATCAATATCGTTTATGTAAATGAGAAACAGGACCGGTCCAAGGACTGAACCCTGTGGAACTCCACTAGTGACAGGCTCCCACTCCGATTCCACTCCATTTATCACCACTCTCTGTCTTCTGTCTGTAAGCCAGTTTTTTATCCACGAATGAATTTCACCTCTGATACCTATCCTCTCCAGTTTAGTCAATAGTTTTCGGTGTGGCATCTTGTCGAAAGCTTTTTGAAAGTCCAAGAAGATTATATCTAGTGATTTCGTCATGTCGTTATATGTGAATAGTTTATTATAAAATTCAATCAAATTTGTTAGGCATGACTTATTTGACCTAAAGCCGTGTTGACTATTTTTTATTAGGTTGTTTGATTCGAGGTAATCTACTATCTTATCTCTAAGGATTTTTTCCATGATTTTTCCTACAATTGAAGTTAGACTAATTGGTCTGTAATTACTCGCTTTGGCCTTGCTACCCTTCTTGTATATCGGCGTAATGTTCGCATCTTTCCAATCACTCCGTACAATCCCCTGTAGTAATGATAAGTTAAATAGTTGTGTCAGAGGTTTTGCTATTTCGTCCTTAACATTCTTATTTATTTTCGGGTGGAGCATGTCGGGTCCCGGGGTCTTATTTACATTTAAGTTACTCAATTTGCTTTGTACTTCGCTAACACTGATGGTGAAATCTCCTATCACATGAGTTGAGGTGTTATTTTCAGGGGTATCAACCAAAATATTTGTTGAGAGAGAGAGAGAGAGAGAGAGAGAGAGAGAGAGAGAGAGAGAGAGAGAGAGAGAGAGAGAGGTTGGTGGGTGGGAGGATTCGTATATAATAACCAGTTCATTGCCAAATTCCCTTTCTGTCAACATAACGCCGAACATAATTATACAGTATAGGCTTCCATCACCCGCTCACAGTAATGACGATATGGTGTAATACAATTATATATAATACCGTCACATAATTATGAGCCACCTTTTATTCCAATTATATAATCGGTAAAGTTAATTTAAAAGCCTACCGCACTGTGAGTACGAACTGTTTCCATGATATGGTATATATGTATGTACTATAATGTGATAAAGCCGGCCAGTGGCCCTCCAGTAATCAGATGAAATGGCAAATGTCGATGAGTTGCTATTAGTACTAGGAATTCCGTACCATCACATTTCATTGCACAAACTGTGCAACTAAATGGATGATTTGAAGTATGTTATTAATGAACCAGTTATGACAAATCGAATAGGCCTGTCAGTACAAATATATGTTTATTTTATATTTCGGCTACCATTAGAAGATTGTATACAGCGTACGAATGTCATATGGACATCAAACATTTTGTTAAAGCATTGGTCCTTCCGAGAATGTAAATATTCGTCTCTTGTTAGAGAAAATATTATATAGTCAAATGAGTTTCCCAAATAACGTCATACTAAAAGGCTGTGGGTTCCAAAATGACAATATAATTTAAATGTGTAATTGAAGCGTTTGAGTGTGTGTGTGTGAAGTTAGGAATGCTCAAATGTAATAACACAGTTCACAGATACGGACAGAATAATGTCATTCCTGTATAACAGGTGAATAGAATAATTTAGAACCATTATAAGTTTACAAACCTTTCCCCATACTATATATTAAGAGGGTAAATAGAATGTTGCGCATTATGCAAAAGGTGTACATAATTACAAAATAACCATTCCAGAATAGAATTAAAGTGTTTCAAGACACTAACTCTTCTTGTAACTATCTGTCTTTGTTTGGGGAGCTCATTGGTCTGGTTAAACTTCTCACCAAAAAAAAAAAAAATCTGTCTTTGTGCCTTTGTGTCTTTATCTGTGTTTCTGATTATCTGTTCTACATATACCTATTTAGGTATCTGTCCATCGATCGCTTTATTTATCCATATACAGTATATATATATATATATATATATATATCCATCTTTGAATGCATTTAATAATCAAATCATCTGTCTATGTTGGATATGAGACAAGTAACACATATTTAGGAACCTATTCGGGCGAATTAAAGGGCCCTTCACAGTCAGGAGTGCGAGCTAGAATCACTAGGAGTAGGTGAAAATCCAGACTCCTGGGCCTATTCGCGGTGAAAATCGATGACTCCTAGTGACTCTAGCAATTCCTAGTGACTCCTGTTAGACTCCAGTGACTCCCGACCAGTCGCGGGCGATTGGCCCTGTCCGACAAAATGTTCACCGTGTTAAACCCTTAATTGGCGGCGCGCAACTTATGTCGTGTGAAATAAATATGGACTAAGTGGCGGTTCACAACTTATGTCGTGTGCCATTTTCACCACGTAATGTTGCTGAGAGAGAGAGATGAGTGGTGGGAGGAGCGTAGCAAGCGTATGACTGCTCCAGACCACTGCGGCGGACCTACTGACATGAATCCCACCCTCCTCTACCCTCTCGCACTTGCTACACAGGGAATTATGTAGGGAAAGTACCTAATTACATGGTTTTTGCACTCGTGTTGCGCAATCGTTGCAAGAGAACCAGTGGTCGTACAAGGATGGTTGGGGTGTCATTGGAAAGCTCTGTTTATGCCCTTTCAGGGATAGATACTTGTAAAAACACCCCGCTGGGCGCTACGGTCAAATAGACCACCTAGCCCGCTAAATAAGGGTTAAAGTTCTCACCGCGAGTCGGAACACTCCCAGTGACTCCCAGTGAGTCTTGGTGACTCCCAGTGACACCCCAGTGACTCCCAGTGACTCCCAGTGACTCTCAGTGACTCCTATCTAAATCGTGGACAGTGTTCTGTTTCAGTTTCAGTTCTCAGTTTCACCGGTAGTCACTGGATTATAGATAGGTAATATATGCGAGTCACTGAGGGTCACTGGGAATTGACGGGAGTCACCAGGAACCACTGGGAGTCACCGAACATGTTTTCCAAGCGGCAGGGGCGCCCACAGAGATACTTGTAGTGGGCGCACATGTAATAAAGGGCCCACTATTCATGGGTGTGGGTGGTGAGCAAAGCGAGCTTACCTAGCTGGGGATTCCCCCCCCCCCCTCTTCCCCAGACAATTTCACAGTATTTATTTTTTGTAGGTGCATTCTCAAGCTATCTCAAAGTGAAATGAAGGTGGATTAAAAAAAATCATATAAAACTGTAATACTCCTCATCTGAGAGTATAATATATACTGGTACTTTAGTTTTCTTGGCAAACATTATAAATAGGTCTAGTATGAACCTGTGTAAGTATAATTGCTCACAAGACGTTGTATTTAACACAATGATTGTGTGTAGAGAAGAAAATTACTGTAGGTGAGGTATTTAATAATGTGAACAATGTATGGTCAATGTTACACTAGCCTACATCTAGTTTACAAGTTCTCCAACTCCCCTGACCTAACCTAACCAAGCTAACATAACCTATAATTGTTACCCATTTTAGGTAATATTATGAAATATTACAGAACTCGCTAACGAAGGAAAACTAAAATGTGTGAAGGATTAACTAGGCACTCTTTAGACAATCTATAATAATAAAGGTCAATGTTTGTCTGTTTGTCAGTTACCCGACCTTACCCGACCTTTGTTACTAAACTCCTCCCACAGTTTTGGTGCCAGGTGGGAGTGTGGGGCACTGTTGGAAAGCCCAGGCTTTGGAGATGGCTTTAGGCGAGTTTAGTGGAAATCAGAGACACTTTTGTTTAATAAAATTTTCGGCAGAACTTATGTAGTATACGGGAGCGAAAAAAATGCGAAAAAAGGCCGTTTGGGGCAGAAGGAGGCCTCCGATCGAAAAGGTGTATGGAACGAAAGTTGTTCGCAGCTCCCCAAAATGGGGGTACGGATGAGGTCAGATCCAAAATCGGAGGTCATTTAGCGGCCGAAATCGAGGTCGCTGTTTAATGAGGCACAGGGAGGTCGAGACCGGTGATTATGGTAGTAGTAGTATTGTGATGATTGTGGTAGTAGTGATTGATGATGGTGGTAGAATTTAAACCCGGGCAACGCCGGGTACCCCTCCTATCTTCTATATAATATTTTTGGTTGTCTCTGTGTGTGTCTGTTCTTAATAGGCGGCCGCAGTTTTGGACCTGGGGAGCTGAAACTTTGCATGTGGGTGTCAATTGACCTGGGTCAGGTCATTGAGGGGCCAGGCCACGATCGGAGGTCGTTTCGAGGCCGAAATTGAAAACAAATGGAAAACAAATGAAATAAATGGCCGTTTGGGGCAGAAGGAGGCCTCCGATCGAAAAGGTGTATGGAACGAAAGTTGTTCGCAGCCCCCCAAAATGGGGGTACGGATGAGGTCAGATCCAAAATCGGAGGTCATTTAGCGGCCGAAATCGAGGTCGCCGTTTAATGAGGCACAGGGAGGTCGAGGCCGGTGATTATGGTAGTATAGTAGTAGTATTGTGATGATTGTGGTATTAGTGATTGATGATGGTGATTATGGTAGTAGAATTTAAACCCGGGCAACGCCGGGTACCCCTGCTAGTACTTTACATATATTTGCTTCTTAAATTGTAGTAAGCATTGATATAATGACTGTACGGTACATAATAATAGATTTATCGTATTCTTTTATTGTCTTTAATGATGAATGAATAGTCATAATACTTAATGATGATATTAGAGGACTGTAGTTATAGCCTACAAGAGACATACTTGAGGGATGGCAACTTTAAATTATAGGGTCACACACATGCCTGGAGGCTCACAGTGGATGCACGTGTGTCCAGTGCTTCTGTCTGTGGGAGCCCCTGTGCAAGCGGTAAGTCTACTGTGAGTTGGTGGGAACACCGCACCACGAGTTGGCAGCCGCGTGACACAGGTCATTCCTAACAACTCCCAGTGATGCTCGGTGACTCCCAGTGACTCCTATCTAACTCCCAGAGACTCCTGTATTACTCGTATCAACTCGTATATTGCACTAGTCCAAAAACGACCGTTAATTTTCAAATTTTCAATAACTTGCACTTCATACCTGGTTTTATCCCGGTGACTCCTGGTAACTCCCAGTGACTCCTTGTGACTCGCAGGGACACTCCTGCTGACTCCTACTCTGTCGTGAGGGCACGTGGAATTTCGGACACTCTCGGTCATATTCCCAGTAATCAACAGGAGTCATTACTCATAGTGATTCTAGCTCGCACTCCTGACTGTGTGAAGGGCCCCTGAGTTTGATTTTGATACGATTATATGTGCAATGTACTTAAACATGACATTTGTTTGTATTAATCCTGTCTACCAGAAATCGATGATATTTATTATTGCGATCGTAATGAATAAAAGCTTATTGTTGGTTGAATGGTGTCAGTTTGTTTTTATTTACCGTTGATTGGTTTGTCTAGGAAAAAGACCGCAATACATTTTCCCATAAATTATTAAATTATATTATTCGCACAATATGCATAAATCATATTTTGTATGAATTCCTATCTCAACACCAATCACCTCACAATAAAATTCATGAAAGTATGTCCTCGTCCCAGGATTCGAACCTGGGTTACCACATACAGATCTTAAACACTCTAATCATTACACCAGCAAGACAGTTGTTTTATTAACCCTTAAAAAGCGGCTCACCACTTAAGTCGAGTTAAATAAAGCTGGACTATGTGGCGGCGCTCGACATAGATCGAGTGGCAATTTCAGCACGTAATGTGGCTGAGAGAGAGAGACAAGTGGTGGCAGGAGACTAGCGAGCGTATGACTGCTCCAGACCACCGCGGCGAACCTACTGACACAAATCTCAGCTCCCTCCTCCCTCTCTCACTCGCTACATACTCAATTATGTACCGAAAGTACCGAATTACCTGCCTTTTGCACTCGCGTTGCACGGTTATTGCAAGAAAACTATCCATCATACAAGGATCGTTATGGTGTCATTCGAAAGCTCTGTTTATGCCCTTTCAGGGATAGGTACTTGTTTTACGGTCTGGGTCTTATTTAGGCATGAAAATGATCACGTAAACAGCCCTATTTTGGCTAAAAACACCCCGCTGTGCGGTACATATAAATAAACCGCATAGGCCGCTCGTAAGGTGTTAAAAACAAAATTATGTAATTAATTAGAAGTAAAATTAATTATTTAATTAAAAGCTAATTAATTGGGATATTTTATATACAGTACTTAACTATAACATAATATTCATAAACACAATTGAGAAATCATCAAAAACATCCGAAATCGTGATAACAGTATACTTAACCCGAATGTTAGTTATTCGGTTTTATAATTGTCAGACGTATTTAAACTTATTAGTGTATATATCATGCTGATAATATTCACATTATTATGTTAATGCATGAGACATAGTTAGGCAGGTTAGTGTAATTTTGCATATCAAAAGTGTGTTTTATTGAAGTTATACGATTTAATCTTATTTTGTTTATTATACAGTATAACTCTGCCAATTACACTTTTATCGTATTGCACTTCTATATCCGAGGTCATAGCTATATATTTAAAATTTTAGTGGGGTCAATGTGTCACATACTGTATACAGTATTCTAGTATCTTGCATTACTAGATATTGAGCATTTGTAGTTCACAAAACTACACAACATTTTACGATAAATTTGATACATTTTTAAGAATCAATAATATATGCAGCACGGCACATGCTCCATGTTTTAGTTGTTTATACAATGAATATATTATCTATTCAAAACGGCATTCATCAGTTTTTGAGTAGCCTGCTAATGAAACCAACTGGTAATGTCATTACACACTTGGGAAATTTGGTTGCTTCTGTAGCTGTCTGAAAACTATATCATACATGGATATAACCATGTATAATACATAGATAATTATCTATGAAATGTAATACTCCAACATATACATAAACTAATAATACTGATAATTATAATTTTAAAAATTATCTATCTATTTATCTATTGCCTGACGCCGTGATCCCCGAAGGGGTGGGCACGAACGAACCGCCACCATGTACCTCTGTCCCCAGTCAGGCGATGTGCCTCCTCCCAACCAGCACCGCCTTCATCCATATACTTCCTCACTCCATTTTTCCACCTCTCCTTCGGTTTACCTCTCCCTCTCTGTCCTTCCACCTCGCTCTCGTACACCTTCTTAGTCATTCTCTCGCTTCCCATACGTTCCATATGGCCGAACCATCTCAAGATGTTCCTTTTCACACTTTCTAGCACACCTACCTCCACACCACACCTCCTTCTTACATTCGTCTGTCTATCCCTCCATGTAACTCCGCATGCACTTCTCAAGTAACTTAATTCCACCCCTCTCACTCTTGGTCTGAGTCTCTTCTCAAACGTCCATGCTTCGCTTCTGTAAGTCAATGTCGGGATTACCACACTGTCATGAAAGGACTTCTTCACTTCCATACTGACCACCCTATTTCTTGTTACTGCTTATAGCGTTCCTACAACCCTCTTCCCCTGTTGCACCCTATCCCACACTTCTTCATCCATAGTCCCATCTTTACTCAACACACTGCCCAGATACTTAAATGAGCTGACAATCTCCATAGCCTGACAGTTCAACTTTACCTCACACTCTGTGGCTTCACCCTTTTCGAAGACCATAACCTTGCTTTTCCCCGCATTTACCTTCAGATTTCGTTTTTCGCACACTGTTCCAAACACATTTACCAGACCCTGCAACTCCCATTCATTATTGCTCATCAGAACTGTATCATCAGCAAACAGCAGTACAGACAGCTTCCACTCGTTTCCCTCCCTTATCAGCGATACACCAACATCCACTGCTCTTCCTTGTATTTCTTTCATGACTCCATTCATATATACAGTAAACAACCACAGGGGACATCGCACACCCCTGTCTCAACCCAACATTCAGGTCAAAGAACTCGCTCTGCTCATTCTCCACACGTACTGCCGCCTTTGCACCCTCATACAAGCTCTTCACTGCTTTCAGCAACTTGCCACTTACTCCTTATATTCTAAGTACTTTCCACATACCTTCTCTATCCACTCTGTCATAGGCCTTCTCAAGTCCACAAAGGCAACATACACCTTTTGTTTCTTCTCCAGATATTTCTCCACAACACAATTCAGGGTAAAAATCTGATCTACACATCCTCTTCCCTTCCTAAAACCTCCCTGTTTGTCACCTATCCATATATCCGTTCTCACTCTCACTCTATCAATTACTACCCTACTGTACACCTTCCCTACTACGCTTAAAAGACATATTCCTCGGTGGTTACTACACACTTCTCTTTCCCCTGTGACGTTAACCACTCCGTTAGAACCGCATGGCTTGTTCTACGGTGACTCGCTAGGATCGCCAGGGCAGTGGATGTGGCTACAGTTGATGTATTATTGTGTGCTTTATTTCATATGAAAGCTCCTGTCATGGGCAGTCCAGAAAGGCTCTTTGTTTTCGCCCATGTCAAGGCTTTATATATTTAATTGCAGAGTATATGTTTTATCATTAAGTAGTAATGATAGGATTTGAGAGAGAGAGAGAGAGAGTAGAACGGAGTGTGGGGAGGCGCGCAGTGTTTTTTGCCATACTCGAAGACGTCATAGCTGGCTGGTCTCTTGGGGATTGGTTGGAGGAGTTTTTTACCATGTTTGGTGACGTCATGTTTGGCTGGCTTCTTTGGCATTGGCTGGAGGGCTTGTTACCGCTTTGCTTACGCGGTGCGATCTAGTGCTAGTATATATACAGCTCTCTTGCCACTCTCTCCCTCAGATCTTGTTTCTAGAATGCATCCCTCTTATCCCTTTGATATCTTTCCCCCTCACTGCACCTGAGAACCTTTTCCTCTGCCTATCTCTCATTTTCCATATCTTTCACCACCTTTTATTAATATTATACCCCATCTGGTTAACTCTGCTTAATCAGCTTCATGCTGGCCAGTTGTATTGTGCGTTAAGGTCTTATATAACCCTTGTATGTTAGTTGTTAAGATAAGTTGATCACGAAGCATTGGTTGGCATTCATATTGTTCAGTACTGCTTCCTGTAATTATTAGTGTTCTGCTGAATTAGATAATGCTAGACTAGGAGTCTGATTTTATAAGGTATTGTTTCCGATGGGTGCTGGCTTTAGTTAAAAGCTGCACGACATACCTGAGAACTGGAGTTGATTGGGTAAATTCTAGTCTGTGTGCCATTGAGAATAGAGCATGCACGAATGAGGGCTTTTTGCCTATACCATTCTGCACTGTTCTAGGCTCGGTTGTTTGTCTTTGAGGCACGCCAGGAGAACGCTTAATACTTCGGTATTAAGGTTTCTCAAGAGAGCTACCCTTCACTCTAATGTAATACTTATTATACTTGACGCACAGACTTGAGATTTGCACTAGGCTATGCGGCATGCCATGCCCACCAGTATCTCGTATCATTGACTCTAGCTAGACTTTATCAGTCATAGTAGACATTAAGTATATTAAACCAATTACTCTTATTATGCATACCCGTTTATGATTACACAAGCATTTCGCAGCCTAGTCTGATGTATTGAGACACAAACGACTTAGGCTCTTTTTGTTGATAGGAATACTGCATTGTCGTGGCGATTATTATTGTTGTAGCGTTTAGGATGTTCTTGGTCCCGACTGCATTATATATCCTGCCTTTTTGTGAGCATAGCCTGCTCGAGCATTGTTCCGCTGCCAGCCTTTTTGGGTTCCATTTCCAATTCGAGCATCTTGATAGCATCTAACATTTAAAGAAGATTCCTTGTTGGTGTTGAAGGACTTTAGTGCACTTTCTTTCATGCAGGAGTGCCTGACATTTATTGATTAAAGTAACGTAAACTGTAACTTCTCTTACCACCTTACTTTGCATACCATAACCAAGCACCTTCGGTTATAGGTAGTAATAGGCTGTTTTCACATAACATTAAGCCTAGAGTAGACGCACATTTATTGAGAGTTTGATAACCTATTATTGCATATAGAACTCTGGAGAGTATTTGTGTTCTTTGTTCACTGGGAATATACATCAGAGGTTGGATCTAGCACTTTCCGTTGTAGCATTTATGCCATTACTAGTCCAATGAATAAGAGCCCTGATATATTTAAACCTCAGTCGTAACAAATGGCGACCTTACCTAGGATTTGGTGAACCTACATTTATTAGCAGGGAACATTTGTTGCTTTGGGGAATATTTTGCGGGGATCAGCAAGAATAAATTTTGTTTGCAGCATAGTATACCCCTTGAGTATTTCCGAGAATTTGTTGGGTGTATATTGAGGTATAAGAGTTTGGGGTGCTTCTTTTCTGAATATTGAGGTGAACAATTTTTGTGAGCATCATGTCTTATACCGGATCAGAGGAGAATGGAGACACAGTATGTAATGTCGAAACTGAGGAACATCAGCATGATGATAGGGTTAATCAGGTGAACTGTGAGGAAGATGCTAGGATATTTTTGCAATGGCCTGTTACTGCCGAGCGGTTGGAGGGTATGGATTGGTACGGTATTCAATGCCTGGCCACAGCTATTGGTCATGCGGGTACTAGCAGCATGACCAGGGATAACTTGATAATGTTTGTACTGAGTAGGGTGACTGGTGAGCGAGATGGGTTGAGTGCTCAGAGCCCTTCAGCCATGCTTCCCCTACACTCGACTCCCAGCCATCCCAGTGGTTTGCCGACCCCGGGTACACTTCCACAGTTGGGTGGTGACTGGCAGGGTGGGTTGCCCCTGGGGGGACCACCGGTAATTTCAAACATTGTAGCACCTTCACCTCCTCCAGGGTTAACTCCAGAATTATTGTATCAGCTCGAATTAGCTAAGATTCAACAGCAACAAAGGGCATGTGAGCTTCAACAGCAACAAAGGGCATGTGAGCTTCAGCTTCAGCATCAGCAGCAAATAGAATTAGCCAAGATAGAAGAGAGAAAAAGTCACCAGCAAATAGAGCTAGCAAAAATCCAAGCTGAGTCGACTAGGTACTGTGCCGACAGGGACGTAGAGAAGTCGCGAGTAGAGACAACGGGACAGCGACTTGGGGCTGGTAACCGTGCTCATGATCAATCTCTCTCGCACTTATTGAAACTGGTTCCGGTGTTTGATGAGAGTGGGGTAACAGAATTTTTCGCACGCTTTGAGAAGAAGTGCCAGGAACACCAGTGGCCAGAGAATAAATGGGCAGCACTTGTATCCTCTAGATTAATAGGCAAGGGTCTTAAAGCCTACGATGCGTTACCTTTGGAGTCATGTATTGTGTATGAGGATCTCAAGGAGGCTGTCCTGAGGGCTTACGAACTGCAACCAGAAACGTACCGTTTGAAGTTCCGGGGTGTAACCAAGGGAAGAGATAGCACCTTTTTGGAACACGCCCGGGGCTTGTCCGATGCTATGGGGAACTGGCTCCGATCTGAGAAGGTAACAACATTTGATGGAATTAAGTAGTTAATGATGTTGGAGCAGTTCTTTAAGAGCACGGGCGGTGATCTAACTTTGAACTTAAAGGAGAAAAACCCAAGAACTCTAGTCGAAGCAGCAGAAATGGCTGATCGACGGCTGTCGTTGATTCGGGGTTGCGGGTCCTCACAGAAGTATGATGCAAGTGCTAAGGACCGTTATCCTCCCCCTCCCCATAGCAATGACACATTTAAACAAAAGAGCAATGAAACTAAAACTGAATCCAAACTTGACACCACGCTGTATAAGAAAAGTCAGGGGCCTTTTACATCACAGTATAAGCCGAAACCGAAATTTATGTGTTTTAAGTGCCACCAGGAGGGTCATAAAGCAAATGAGTGCCCTAGTCGACCTCCTCCGGCAGCCGTGTCTTTTGCTCACGGCATTGGAGTGTTCAAGAGGACATCGGAGTTTGTTAGAGGCAATTCTTCCGAGGTAAATACACTGCCAGTGCAGAAGGATCCGGAAGGCTTATTCCCTGTCCGTGATGCCTTTAGTGACCATAGGGGACTCGGTTGTGTGGAGTGGGGGGGTAGAAGACATGAGGTGAGAATTTTGCGTGACACTGGGGCATCGCAAACACTGTTGAGGAATTTCACTGGTAAACCTGTAAATAGGGCGCGGGTGGTTGTGGTTCAGGGAGTTAATGCAACAAGGTCATATCCGCTTGTAAGAATGAAGATGGAAGTTGATGGTGTGACTCGTGACCTGGATGTAGGAATTGTGGAGAAGTTACCTGTTGGGGGCGTCGACCTCCTTCTCGGCAACGACTTTGCGGGGCCTACTTCTGAGGCTCCACCCTTGGTCGTTGCCGAGAAACCGGCCGACGTGAGTAGGGAGGAGCAGGAGTGGGTTGAGAAGTGTCGGGTGCAACATATGGCGTGTGTTGTCACCCGATCTCTTGCATCCAGGGAGTCACATTCTGGTCAGCAGTCTTTAGACAAGCGGAGGAAAGGTACCGAGAAGGGGTTGAAAGTTGATGCGGTTGAGAGTTTAGTATCAACGGACATTCTCGGGGACTCATTATTAGGACCGATTTTCGAGTCTGGAGAAGACCCATTAACTGTTACTAAGAAGGCAGAGGATGGGCTTAAAAAGACGAAGAGACAGCAACGATACAGAGAGAGAGAGCAACGGGAGGCTTAATTCAATGTAGGAGGGGGGCATGAGTTGTTTCGCAAACACTTAGATAAGCTTGCTCCTTCGGACATTCGTAAATTGCAATTAGAAGACCCGGAGGTTCTTGAATGTGGTACTGGTGCTGTCGAGTTTGAGGAGGACAGTGATGCACAGTCGGGAGATGTAGCAAGAAGGTACCCTGACGCGTACCGTATGAGAAATGGGTCAGCGAAGACGGTGGTCCGAAGCTTGCTAGTGTATTTTTCCAAGTATGGTTACCCGCAGGGGATTCAGTCAGACCAAGGATCCAACTTCACTTCTAACCTCTTTGTTCAAGCAGTGCAGCGGCATGGGATTGTTACGGTTGTGTCATCTGCGTATCATCCGGAGAGCCAGGGTGTGTTAGAGCGATGGCACTCAGCCTTACAATCTGTGCTTCGTTGTTGTTGCTTTGAGAGTGGGAAAGGTTGGGATCTTGGCCTGCCATATGTTTTATTTGCTGCACGGGAGGTACCTGGGGAAAGTTTGGGATTCAGCCCTAATGAGCTCGTCTTTGGACACCGTGTCAGAGGGCCTCTCCATATGGTTAAAGAAATATGGGAGGGCGCAGAAAAACCTTGTTCTATGCTCAAGTATGTCCTCGACAGTCAAGAACGGATGTTGCGCAGTCTGGAGTTGGCTGGCCGTAATTTGACTAGTTCTCAGGCCCTCATGAAGGACAGGTACGACCTCAAGGTTAAACTCAGGGAGTTTCAAGTGGGTCAGGAGGTGTTGATTCTACTGCCCCTTGTAGGTCATCCCTTATCCGCGAAGTACACTTGTCCTTATAGGGTGGTTGAGAGGCTATCGGACCTGGATTGCTTGGTGGCCGCTCCAGACAGACGTAAGCGCAATCAGTTATGTCACGTTAATCTCATGAAGGAGTATGTGAGGCACCCCCCTGAGCCTCTCACTGTGCCTGTGATGATGTTAAGCAGTCAAGGTAGAGAAGGAGAACGGGACAGTCAAGCTCAGGTGGAGGATAACTGGAAGGATAAGAAAGTCAAATGGGCGCCTGAGTGTGAGAAGGCGTTTAGAGTAGTAAAACACCTGTTGTGCACTCACCCGATCCTCAGGGCCCCTGACTTTAGCCTACCTTTCCAACTAGCAACGGATGCTAGTGGTGTGGGGGCTGGTGCCGTCCTTGTGAAAAAGGACGATGATGGGCTGGAGCATCCTGTTAGTTTCTGCTCGGAGAAGTTCAATTCGGCCCAGGGGAGCTGCTCTGTTGTCGAGGAGGAGCTGCTGGCGGTTGTGCTTGCGCTGGAGCATTTCGAGGTCTATGTTCCAGCCTATGGTCCGGTCGTTGTAGTTTACACAGATCATCACCCTCTCAAGTTCTTGGACCAATTTCACAATCGGAATATGAGGTTGACCGGGTGGTCGCTGTTGTTACAGGAGTATAGCCTGGACATACGCCATATTGCCGGTTGTGACAACGTGGTTGCAGATTGTCTTTCAAGGGTAGATGATCCTGGGTAGATTGACACACGGGTAGCCTCCTGCTTTAGTTTGAATAGTATTTTGCGCTTGGTGCTTGTTGGCTCGCGGTTGTAGCCCAGCGTATTGGGTCGTAAAGCAGGAGTTGAGCGTTTGTTATAGAAGAAAAAACTAGGCTTGCCCCTATAGTGCAGCCGAAATAAACAAATAAAAAACATAAAAATCAAATAAAAAAAAATCTTTCTTTGATAGTTGAATTTTTTCAGTATGTTATAGCAGTAATTCTGAGTTGCACTCCTCTCAGAATTCTGGGCTAGAGAAGCTCGCTCTTGAGGAGCATAACTACATAATATGATTTAACCTATTGTGTTGGGGAGGGTTATAATTTTGTAAAATGTTTTGTTGAGAACTGTGCCAGATATTTTACTGCCGCTGGGTGATGGGAAGTAGAGATATAGCATGGGTTCTAACCATCAGATTTGTTTTGAGCTTTGGGCCTCTGAGAAAAAATCTTGGGGGGGTGTGACGTTAACCACTCCGTTAGAACCGCATGGCTTGTCCTACGGTGACTCGCTAGGATCGCCAGGGCAGTGGATGTGGCTACAGTTGATGTATTATTGTGTGCTTTATTTCATATGAAAGCTTGTGTCATGGGCAGTCCAGAAAGGCTCTTTGTTTTCGCTCATGTCAATGCTTTATATATTTAATTGCAGAGTATATGTTTTATCATTAAGTAGTAATGATAGGATTTGAGAGAGAGAGAGAGAGAGAGAGTAGAACGGAGTGTGGGGAGGCGCGCAGTGTTTTTTGCCCTACTCGATGATGTCATAGCTGGCTGGTCTCTTGGGGATTGGTTGGAGGAGTTTTTTACCATGCTTGGTGACGTCATGTTTGGCTGGCTTCTTGGGCATTGGCTGGAGGGCTTGTTACCGCTTTGCTTACGCGGTGCGAGCTAGTGCTAGTATATATACAGCTCTCTTGCCACTCTCTCCCTCAGATCTGGTTTCTAGAACGCATCCCTCTTATCCCTTTGATATCTGTCCCCCTTACTGCACCTGAGAACCTTTTCCTCTGCCTATCTCTCTCATTTTCCATATCTTTCACCACCTTTTATTAATATTATACCCCATCTGGTTAACTCTGCATAATCAGCTTCATGCTGTCCAGTTGTATTGTGCGTTAAGGTCTTATATAACCCATGTATGTTAGTTGTTAAGATAAGTTGATCACGAAGCATTGGTTGGCATTCATATTGTTCAGTACTGCTTCCTGTAATTATTAGTGTTCTGCTGGATTAGATAATGCTAGACTAGGAGTCTGATATTATAAGGTATTGTTTCCGATGGGTGCTGGCTTTAGTTAAAAGCTGCACGACATACCTGAGAACTGGAGTTGATTGGGTAAATTCTAGTCTGTGTGCCATTGAGAATAGAGCATGCACTAATGAGGGCTTTTTGCCTATACCATTCTGCACTCTTCTAGGCTCGGTTGTTTGTCTTTTAGGTACGCCAGGAGAACGCTTAATACTTCGGTATTAAGGTTTCTCAAGAGAGCTACCCTTCACTCTAACGTAATACTTGACGCACAGACTTGAGATTTGCACTAGGCTATGCGGCATGCCATGCGCACCAGTATCTCGTATCATTGACTCTAGTTAGACTTTATCAGTCATAGTAGACATTAAGTATATTAAACCAATTACTCTTATTATGCATACCCGTTTATGATTACACAAGCATTTCGCAGCCTAGTTTGATGTATTGAGACACAAACGACTTAGGCTCTTTTTGTTGATAGGAATACTGCATTGTCGTGGCGATTATTATTGTTGTAGCGTTTAGGATGTTCTTGGTCCCGACTGCATTATATATCCTGCCTTTTTGTGAGCATAGCCTGCTCGAGCATTGTTCCGCTGCCAGCCTTTTTGGGTTCCATTTCCGATTCGAGCATCTTGATATCATCTAACATTTAAAGAAGATTCCTTGTTGGTGTTGAAGGACTTTAGTGCATTTTCTTTCATGCAGGAGAGCCTGACATTTATTGATTAAAGTAACGTAAGCTGTAACTTCTCTTACCACCTTACTTTGCATACCATAACCAAGCACCTTCGGCTATAGGTAGTAATAGGCTGTTTTCACATAACATTAAGCCTAGAGTAGATGCACATTTATTGAGAGTTTGATAACCTATTATTGCATATAGAACTCTGGAGGGTATTTGTGTTCTTTGTGCACTGGGAATATACATCAGAGGTTGGATCTAGCACTCTCCGTTGTAGCATTTATGCCATTACTAGTCCAATGAATAAGAGCCCTGATATATTTAAACCTCAGTCGTATCACCCCTTTACCCTTATATAAGGGGTTTATTATGCCTGTCTTCCAGTCATCAGGTACACTCTCCTTCTCCCATGCTAGTTTGCACATTTTCCTTACCCATTCGATCACTATCTCACCACCATACCTCAACATTTCCCCACACACTCCATCTGTTCCTGGTGCTTTCCCCAACTTCACTCTTTTAATGGCTTCCCACACCTCTGACCTCCTGATCCCCACCTCCTCCACTACTTCTCTTCTTGTCTCTCCCATACCCCATCCAACTATGTTTGCTGGCGCTTCATTCCTTACATTTAGCAATTCGTTGAAGTACTCCCTCCATCTTTCGACTCTCTCTTGCTTGCTTCTCGGCTAGCATTCTCCCATTCTTATCTTTCACACCTTTACTGTTTCCCTTGCTACCTTCCCTAACTTTCTTGACTTTTTCCATAACAGTTTCTTACACTCCCTCCATTTTACAATCAGATTCCTTCCAAATTCCTCATCTACCCTTCTCTTACTTTCCTTCACTACTCTCTTCACCACTCTCTCTCTCTCCACGTACCTCGCTCGTTTCTGACTCTCCAAATCTTCATTCCCTCTACTACCTAACCATTCTCTATACGCTTTCTTCTTGTCTTCCACAGCTATTTTTACCTCTTCTGTCCACCATGCTGTACCTTTCACTCCCCTCCCTCTTCTCCTTACTCCACACACCTCCTCACATGCTGCACAGGTCTCTTCCTTAAACACCTTGCTCATCTCCTCCACTTCCTCCATATCTTCCAGGTTGAACCCACCTAGTCGTCTTTCTACTGCTCTCCTGTACTCTTCCCTGATTTCCTCCTCCTGTAGCCTCTCCACCCTCCTCGCCATTTCACCTTCCTCTCGCCTCCCTCCAGCTCTCCTCACCCACTTCTTTTGTATCCTAATTTTAGCTACTACTACATAATGATCAAGCAGACCCCCTCCAATACCCCTATACACCCTAGCATCCAGCACAGATTTCTTCATTCGTTCATCTACACATATATAATCAATCAGTGCCTTTCATTCCATCACTGTCTTATCCTTATCCTTCATCTTCCACACCACTGTCCAAGTGTACCTGTGTATCATTCTGTGTCGGAAGAAGGTGTTGGCTATCCACCTCCCTACACTTACGCCCACAAGTGCACTACCATTCCCATTCACCTCTGACAGTACCCTTCACTCTCCCACCACTCCATCAACTTTCCTATCACTCACTTTCCCATTCATATCCCCAATCAGAAATATATAATTATAATAAACACGAACACATAAACACAAGTGACTTAATAATACAGGGGGAGTGAATGCAAACAAATTGTACGTCAAGAGAAACACAGTGTAATCAGGTTGAGACCATACAGGCAGCCAACAGATCAACATCATGACAAACACACACGGAGGGAAACAAACAAAAGGGAAGAGAACGAGTGGACGAGGGAGCTGAAAATATATAGGCAGAATGTATAGCATAAAATGAATATACAATATATATAGGTTATATATATATATATATATATATATATATATATATATATATATATATATATATATATATATATATATACAGTATATACACAGTTTATATATATATATATATATATATGTTTCTAGTCTCTCAGTGGGGATCGAACCATCGACCATCAGGACGATAGCCGACGCTTTAATCAATTACACCACGGCAGTTGATTGATTAAAGCGTCGGCTATCGTCCTGATGGTCGATGGTTCGATCCCCACTGAGAGACTAGAAACATTTAGTGGCGCACGTGTATTTGTGATATATTCTCAATATATATATATATATATATATATAACAACACTCAGTATTCTATAGAGGTCTCTTAGAAACCCTTCATTACGGTAAGTGGGAGGCACCCGCCTTTCAACACAATTACACCTCTATTCTGTCCAGCTCTCCAACCCAAAGATTAACATATTTGCTCAGTGTTTCTTCTACTCAACATGTGAACTTTGGATCCCTGAATCAATCTTTCCTTCATCCTATGACTTAGACTGCTTTATACGTTGTGTGTCCAGTCATTTTGACTCTATCGTACCTTGAATTTGTCTGTCTGTCACTCATTCAACTTTGTGCGAGACACTTGTTACAGAAAACTTTGCCGTTTGTCTCTTTCACTCACATAGAAAACAAACATATAGCAAGTGAGAGAGAAAGAGAGAGTATAATCTATCTTAACTTTGAATGATCAACAATTTTCACTCTGGGATATTTTGTACTGGTATCAGAAACTAGACTGTAAATACTTTATTGGAGATGATATAATCATTTAGAGGTTTACCATATGAACTGCCAGAACAGTATTGCAGATAAAAGTTGAGGAACAAATTTGTCGTGTGATACCGGCATTTTTTTTTTTTTTTTTTTTTTTTCTATATTCCAACTACAAATGCTATGTCGGACAGGTTGATATTTGATATTTGTCATTTAGAGAGGTCCCATAATAGTACCAGGACGATTACAAATCGTATATCACTTAGCCGAGTTGGCGGGTGGGAAGTGTATAATAGTCATGGTCGAAGTCTAATAAACTCACCACGTATTCGAAGGCATAGTCCTCCACGAGACTATAACCTGGTTCTTCAAATAAGAACTAAGGTCGCTTTCCTTATATCCGCTCATGGCCTAGTGGTTATGGTGCCCAGCTCTCCCAAATATACCTGGGGTGAGTGGGTTCGAATCCTGGTGATTCTCCCAACCATCTTGTTTATATTTCGTGTTATCATCTTCAATATATTGTTTTCATCATAGAAGTTACGAGCGTTATTCTTAACAAAAATATTGATACTTTTCTAGTTCCTGAATATGCATACTGATCTCCAGCCTATCACTTCTTCCAGCCAACTTATTACATTATCCGAGTTCTATAATTATAATAACATGCTTCCATTAGTCTTCATTTTCATATTTGTTATCCAATACACATGCTTCCTTCAATGAACTTGAGACCTGCAGCTCCCTCCAATAGGTCATTATTTTCCATGCAATGTTTCCCTCGTCAGCTAGTCTTAGTGTGGTGTTCGTAAATGTGTGATAGTGTTACTGGAAAAGGAACTAAAACCTAACCTGTGAACAAATACTTGACATCACTCGGTTTTCTTAAACAAGCCATTTTTGTCTACTTGTTTTGACACTTCCCTCCACTTACCTACCTTCACTGCCACCCCATTTCTAACCACCCCTTCTTCACCTCCCACTCTCACTTACAATACCCCTCCTTCATCTACTGTTATATCATCGCCCATCTCCATCTCAACTTACTGACCCCATTCTCCCACCCCTCCAACTCTCCCCTACCATTGCCACCCCTTCCTCACCTCCACTTTTCTATTCCTCCCCTATCATCAGACACTTCTTTCACCTCCAGCCCTCCGCTATCCTCACCATCCCTCCCTCACCTCCACCCCTCCGCTATCCTCACCACCACCCCTCCGCTATCCTCACCTCTACCCCTCCCCTACCCTCACCTCTACCCCTACCCCTCTTCACCACCCCTCCCTCACCTCAACCCCTCCCTTACCCTCACCTCTACCCCTCCGCTATCCTCACCACCCCTCCCTCACCTCCCCATCCCCCTCCCCTCCCCTTCACCCCCCTCACCTCATCCATCCACCCCTCACCCTCACCCTCACCCCTACCCTCACCTCCACCCCTTCCTCACCTTCACCCTACCCCTCCCCTACCCTCACCTCCACCCCCTCCCCTACCCTCACCTCCCCCACCCTCACCCTACCTCCCCACCTCCCCTAACCCCTCACCTCCCCGCACCTCCACCCCTCCTCTACCCTCACCTCCACCCCCTTCTCACCTTCACCCCTCCCCTACCCTCACCTCCACCCCTCCCCTCACCTCCACCACTCCCCTACCCTCACCCTCCTCCCTACCCTCACCTCCATCCCTCCCCTACCCTCACCTCCCACCTCCCCTACCCCACCTCCACCCCTCCCCTACCCTCACCTCACCCCACCCTACCCTCACCTCCACCCTCCCTTACCCTCACCTCCACCCCTCCCCTACCCTCACCTCACCCCTCCCCTTCACCTCATCCCTCCCCTACCCTCACCTCCACCCCTCCCCTAACCCTCACCTCCACCCCTCCCTCACCTCCATCCCCTCCCCTACCGTCCACCCCTCCCCTACCCTCACCTCGACCCCTCCCTCACCTCCACCCCTCCTCTACCCTCACTTCCACCCCTTCCTCACCTTCACCCCTCACCTTCACCCCTCTCCTACCCTCACCTCCACCCCTCCGCTTCCCTCACCTCCCACCCTCCCCTACCCTCCCTCACCTCAACCCCTCCCCTACCCTCACCTCCACCCCTCCCCTACCCTCACCTCCATCCCTCCGCTTTCCTCACCTCCACCCCTCCCCTACCCTCACCTCCACCCCTCCCTCACCTCAACCCCTCCCCTACCCTCACCTCCACCCCTCCGCTCTCCTCACCATCCCTCCCTCACCTCCATCCCTCCGCTATCCTCACCACCACCCCTCCGCTATCCTCACCACCACCCCTCCCTCACCTCCACCCCTCCCCTACCCGTACCTCCACCCCTCCGCTTCCCTCACCACCACCCCTCCCTACCCTCCCTCACCTCAAACCCTCCACTACCCTCACCAACACCCCTCCGCTATCCTCACCACCTACCCCCTCCCTCACCCTCCCCTACCCTCCCTCCACCCTCCTTACCCTTACCTCCACCCCTCTGCTTCCCTCACCTCCAACCCTCCCCTACCCTCACCTCCAACCCTCCCTCACCTCCACCCCTCCCTCACCTCCACCCCTTCCCTACCCTCACCTCCACCCCTCCCCTACCCTCACCTCCACCCCTCCCTCACCTCAACCCCTCCCCTACCCTCACCTCCCCCTCCCACCCGCTATCCTCACCTCCCTCCCTCACCTACACCCCCTCCGCTATCCTCACCTCTACCCCTCCCCTTCCCTCTCCTCTACCCCTATGCTATCTTCATCACCCCTCCCTATCACCTCAACCCCTCCCTTACCCTCACCTCTACACCCTCTCCGCTATCCTCACCACCCCTCCCTCACCTCCCCATCCCTCCCTCACCTTCACCCCTCCCCTACCCTCACCTCCACCCCTCCCTCACCCTCACCCCTCCCCTACCCTCACCTCCACCCCCTCTCACCTTCACCCCTCCCCTACCCTCACCTCACCACCCCCTCCCCTACCCTCACCTCCACCCCTCCCTACCCTCACCTCCACCCCCCCCATCACCCCTCACCCACCCCCTCACCTTCACCCCCTCCCTACTACCTCCACCCTCCACCCACCTCCAACCTCAACCCTCCCCCTACCCTCACCTCCACCCCATCCTTCCCCTCAACCCTCCACCCTCCACCCTCCCTCCCACCCTCACCTCCCCTCCTCCCTCACCTCCAACCCCTCCCCTACCCTCACCTCCACCCCCCTCCCCTTCACCTCACTCCCTCTCAACTCCCACCCCTCCGCTATCTTCACCACCCCTCCCTCACCTCCACCCCTCCCCTACCCTCACCTCCACCCCTCCGCTATCCTCACCACCCCTCCCCTACCCTCACCTCCACCCCTTCGCTATCCTCACCATCCCTCCCTCACCTCCACCCCTCCCCTACCCTCACCATCCCTCCCTCACCTCCACTTCTCCACTATCCTCGCCATCCCTCCTCAACCTCACCCCTCCCCTACCCTCGCCACCCTTTTCTCCCCTACCTTCACCACCCCTCCACCTCTTCCTTACCCTCACCCCCCTCCTCACCTCCCCTACCCTCGTTCCACCCTTCCGTTACCCACACCCCTCCCCTCCCCTCAGTCGGTATTCCCCAGCGGTAACAGTACAGGAAAGTGTCCATAACGTTGGTTGCGGCCGGTGGTTCCAGGTCACTCGCTAAGGTAAAGTGGTTTTTAAGCTTTATATGGTATTCTTTCCACGATCGCGGCCCACCACTCCCTGCTAAACATAGAACACCATTTGTTGTCCAAGGCTGATAAAAACGCGACAGCTCATGTAGTTCGTTATTGAAATATATATGTATATAGCACGAAGGTATATGGATATCAGAGTAGCTATAATTTTAAATTACAATGGTTCATACATTCAATGCAATACATATTTGTGTAGCTAGGGCTGAGTGCATGCACTTTGGCAGATATATAGACTAACTGAAGAATATATGCTTAGAAAACAAACTTATTAATATATTAAACAAAACCTAAAATTACATGGTGTCTTCGTCTAAAGCAATGCAGGTAGGTTTAGTTGAAGGCCATGCTGTTGATTCAGCTAACAATAGGAAAGAGTATTTTGGGAGCAACGAACTCATCAATGCTGCAGAATGTTGGTGTTTCGAGGGTTGATGATGTTCTCTGCGACTGAAATAGCTACAGGTTGAAAGGAATGCGTTTTAGAAAGACGAACATATCAACGCACCATAGATTTATAACAAAATTTCGATATTACACGACATTTCATTCTACCTAGGTGTGAATATCATAGTTTAAGTTAGAATGAAGGAGAAACGTATGACTTTTAAAGTATGTATACTTTATGTATGTATGTATATACTCAGACACATACCCGATTGCTAGGAGTGGCCGACTCGATCCCAAACAAAACCAACATATACATTTCCAATTCTTTAGGTCCGGGACCACTTTCGCGAAGAACCGGCCGACAATAAAATGTACAAATTTATCTCAAAGAGGGTCTTAGGGGTATATTATGTTAAGCTTAATAGAGGTCTAGTGGGCAAACGACAGTAAATATTGTACCGGTATTAATACACAAACAAAAACATACATTTTATAACGTCCCCTTAAGGTTATCTCGGAGGCGACGGAGGCAAACAATACTGACAACAACACTGTTCACGTTAGGAAGTGGTGGAAGTGTGTCCAGGGGGTGAAGCTGTCTGGCAGGTGTAGCAGGAATGTTAAACCTTATTTTGTTCTTCCTTTAGGAATTAAAGTCTAGCAAGCAGTCTTGAACAGAGCCGAATAGAATTTTGATTTGTGTATAATATATTTTGAGCATGCACTATTGGCTAAATTAGAAAGAATTACACTGGAATTAATACGCTGGAACAACCTACAGTATTAATATGCATAACAACTACCACTGAGAGTAGCCGCACTTGCTTTATCATCTGTCACAGGTACCGTTTTACCGAGGGGGAGGTTTTGAGAGGATACAAGAGCCAGGTGTACAAGTCTTATTATTTAAGTAGTGGTTCGATGTGAAACTCCTATTCAAGGATATAGCCATAATACATAGTATTATTATTAACATTAGTCTAAAGACAAAGTACAGCACAATAATCAATATGTCATACAAGGATACTTGGAGTTATATACAACATTAGCACCTATCATGGAGACGTAGTGAATGATTAATGATACTTAGATAGACTCGCATTGTGTGGGTGAATCCCTAGTTGGAGTTCAGTGTAGTGATTGTATGGCAGAGCTCTCCCTCTATAGGTATGCAGCGGTTTGGTAATGCTCGGTTCACACATGCACGAATTAACATCCCGTCCATCCCCGACCCCTTAATTCGCCGTGCCTAGGCGGCGTCCTTTTTGTGCATGCATAAAATGGTCCGTGTGGGTCGGGGCAACTGCCAGAAAACGTGTTATGTCGGGACACACACGGACACACACGGGAGCAGTCATCGTCTAGACGCAGCCTGGCGGCGTCTAGACGCCGACTAATGGGATGAGAACGGCGGCAAAAAAACCTTGGAACGGCCATCACATCGTGGCCACATGGGGCCTCCAGATTGATGCCGTCCTGCCTATTTTCTTGGTTGAGGATGGACGGGACGTTAATTCGTGCATGTGTGAACCGAGCCTTAATAACCTAGAGCTTAGTCAAACGTGTGACAATATACCTATAGGAGGATCATGAAAGTTATGGATAGCGTGTAAGGGTATTTAATTATGACTGAGGAATAAAGTAACTTACGGTAACCTGACAGCTAGGCCTCAACTAGTTCAAGCGTCTCTGAATCACAGTAATAACTTAACACGTTAAGTTATCAAGAAGCTGGAAAGCACTATAGGTCCCTAAAACTGAAAAGCATCTAGGCCACTTGCACGGGATTAGCCGTTTAGGTTGCAAGTGCGGGGTCAGGTTGGAAAGCACCATGGAACAGGAAAGCATCCAAATCTCGGAGGGGGAAGTGAGATAACTTCCCCATCCTGGTCCGGACACCTATCCATTTCCCATTTTCTTTTCTGTCCTAGGATTTGCACAGGGAAAAAGGGCATCGCGGTACATCTGCTCTCGTGGATGTGTATGTCTTTCTGGTTCCGGCAAGGGGCCTCCAGATTCGCTCTAAGATCCCTGTCAAGGACCCATCTGCGGGTCAGCGACGGGGTGGTGTTCCGGCGTCCCGGTTGGTCCTGGCCATCCAATCCTGGGCCGGGCTGGAAAAGTGATGTCACCTCTGGGTCTTGTAGTCGCTGCCTCTTTTGGGTGGGAGGGTACGGGGGTTTGTTTACATTTTTCGTGGTTGGGAGGGGGAGGTTGATGCCTGGTGGGACCGTTTTCTGTTTCGGTTTTCCACAGCATATTGATGAGGAGTGACTGAAGTAACTGGGCGCGACGCCCAGTTACTTCAGTCACTCCTCATCAATATGCTGTGGAAAACCGAAACAGAAAACGGTCCCACCAGGCATCAACCTCCCCCTCCCAACCACGAAAAATGTAAACAAACCCCCGTACCCTCGCACCCCAAAGAGGCTGCGACTACAAGACCGAGAGGTGACAGCACTTTTCCAGCCCGGCCAAGGATTGGAAGGCCAGGGCCGCGCCTCCACCAACCGGGACGCCGGAATACCACCCCGTCGCTGACCCGCAGATGGGTCCTTGACAGGGATCTTAGAGCGAATTAGAGTTGCTTCCGGTCATGGTATAACAAGTATTATGCTGACTGGTACATATATATATACTGTATATATATATATATATATATATATATATACTGTATATATTTATATATACGGTATATATATATATATATATATATATATATATATGTATACCCGTATATATATACTGTATATAGATAGATAGATAGATAGATAGAATTTTTGTCTGTATACAAAGTACATAAGTTGCTTAGCAAATCAATTTATCAAAAAAATCAACAAAAACTTATGAGTGGTATTAGCTGGCCTTGCTTTGGACGTCCTGGTATTTGGCTGCCTCGTAAAAGCCCCGAAACTGTCACTTTCAGACTCGAAGTATCATGGACAGGTTAACATGATCGCTACTAAACTCTCACTGTCAGACTCCAAGTATCATGGACAGGTTAACCCCCTCCGACTCATATGACGCTAGTGCGTGATATGGCGGTTTCGCTAAAATACTCATATGACGCTAGTGCGTCATATGAACCTATCTTAATATCTCTCTAATAAGTTATATGATGCTCTAGCGTCATTTAGGCCTCAGTAAGTTAGGTAAGTTAGATCAGAATCTGTCGAATGGTGGCAGCCCCAAGTTCCTCCGACCTCTAACGGTCCCTCAGTGAGATTTTGACAGTTGTGGGAATAATACCATGCGGTCCGCCTCCTCGTCAGTAAGTTAACTATTTCAGTCTGAGGGGATTAACATGATCGCTACTAAACTCTCACTTCCAGACTCCAAGTATCATGGACGGGTGAACATGATCGCTACTAAACTCTCACTTCCAGACTCCAAGTATCATGGACGGGTTAACATGATCGCTACTAAACTCTCACTTCCAGACTCCAAGCATCATAGACGGATTAACATGATCGCTACTAAACTCTCACTTCCAGACTCCATGTATCATGGACAGGTTAACCCCCTCCGACTCATATGACGCTAGTGCGTGATATGGCGGTTTCGCTAAAATACTCATATGACGCTAGTGCGTCATATGAACCTATCTTAATATCTCTCTAATAAGTTATATAATGCTCTAGCGTCATTTAGGCCTCAGTAAGTTAGGTAAGTTAGATCAGAATCTGTCGAATGGTGGCAGCCCCAAGTTCTTCCGACCTCTAACGGTCCCTCAGTGAGATTTTGACAGTTGTGGGAATAATACCATGCGGTCCGCCTCCTCATCAGTAAGTTAACTATTTCAGTCTGAGGGGATTAACATGATCGCTACTAAACTCTCACTTCCAGACTCCAAGTATCATGGACAGGTTAACATGATCGCTACTAAACTCTCACTTCCAGACTCCAAGTATCATGGACGGGTTAACATGATCGCTACTAAACTCTCACTTTCAGACTCCATGTATCATGGGCGGGTTAACATGATCGCTACTAAACTCTCACTTCCAGACTCCAAGTTTCAAGGATGGAGATTGCATTCATATTCTCACTCGTAAATGGCACCTGACATCTGTAACCACATGCGATAAATGAATAGATAAATTTGTGTTTGGGTAAAAACAAAATATAACAAAAAACGACTACCAAACAACTACTGGGATTTTATTATTTTAACAAATCACAGCTCTGAACATATATATATCCTCATTAATTTATCACGGCCGTTAGTATGACCTCGGTCCTTACATGTGTGTTGGGTTAGGTTGTAGTGTGTGTTATGCTATATTGTGTTGATTAAATTGTACCTTGTGTATGTGTGCTTAGTATTTTGTTGTATGGTGCTTTGCTATGCTTACGCGTTCCACCTGCTTGACTTCGATTAGTGTGGTGAGGCTTTCTGTACAAGGCAAATCGTCTCACCATAGCATTTACTATCTATGTTCAACAGATAGTAAATATTTAACCTCATACCCAAGTTTTGAGTGTTACTGTACCTGCACGTTCACCCTTACCGCCACTTCTCCTCCACATAAAGGAATATATATTTCGGCCATCCAGCATTTCTTTGCATTGGGTCTGCCTGCCGAATGTAAATTCGCAAAAATTACCGTAACGCGAATATTCCCAGACATTGACAATGCCAAACAAAAATAAGTTCAGAGGGAGGGGTGGGTGGGGGGCGTTGAAAGGGGAGAAGGGGATGAGAGATTGGGCAAGCAGCAACAATAAATAATTTTTGAGTAGTGCAAACGTGTTTAGGGTTTCATTTAATATACAAAACAAATGCATTGCATATGATTATTTTATACATGCACACAGATTCCGGTGTTCGTCGATACATATACAGTATTTGCTCCGTTGTGATCTATATCTATAGATCACAACTCCGTTGTGATACTGAACATAAAACACATTTGTTAAGAGTAAGTCTAGGTTAGGTAGAGGTAATGTTAAAATTATGTTGTTATATGTACGAAATGTTTCTCCTGAAAAATAAACTATTATGATTCCTTGGTGGCATAGAATAACCCCACGCTCGACTCTAAAGTAACCAGATTCCAGGATGGAACATTCAAAGTGTGAACAGCCCTGGTATGTACTGGAGGGTAGAGGGGAAGAGGGAGTGGGTGAAGTAGGTGTGTAGGTGGTGGTGTGGAGGAAGGAGTGTGTAGCAGATCGAGGTTGGAGTTGGAGATGTGGCAGAGTGCAAGTGGAAGAGAGGTGTGGAGTAGAGTAATAGGTTTGTTAGGAAGAGTGTAAAGGAGGGAGTGTAGTCGGGAGTTCTCATAATCTGGAAGTAGGACATGTTTGAATAAAAATGTTTTTCTGAGGTTGGTACTCACTATGATACATAGCTCTGTTAAGATCGGAATATACAGTATATACCGGTATATGTATATATATATTTGTGTGAATTATGACGAATATACTTTTTTCAGAGCTTGTTTGTCAAATACGCAAATATACAGTACAGTATGTGTGCCACACAAAACCAAACTACTACGTCAGTATCTCTCCCGTAATATTTAGCCCTTTCAACAAAATGACGGACTTTTCAACTGAATATTATCTACTTCCTGGCAAATGTTCTCGTAATTTATACGTATATAATATGTCTTATGAGACCAGGGAAAATATAGATGTTCTATACATCCCTAATGGCTAAAATGTCTACTTAAATATAATTATAAGGTAGATGGGCACACAATATTATATTGCTTATTTATAAACCCAAACATTATGTTGTACACTTTATACTTGTTCTGCTGTACTCATAAATCTGCTAGGCTAGGATTGATTTGCTCAAATCTAGATTGACAAACATTTTGGTATAAAATTGCTATAACGTTGACGAGTTCGTATGTAAGGTGTGAGTCTAATGAGTGAGGATGGGATGGTAGTGACCGCTTGCGAAAACTTTACGAGGTCTGTGGATACTTTAAGCTACTAGTAAAACTCAGTTTGTATACGTGAGAGTATAAGTAAAGTATGTCAAGGTTATGTAAACAAGCTATATCCCGGGCGTGAGGGCGGACTCCAGAAATCACTTTGATGGTCAGGGCAGCAAAATATTGGTGTGGAAGTTTCGAGGTGAAGTGTAAAATATAGTTAAGCTATCGCATGGAAAGGTCTGTATTTGAATGAATATTAAACTTTGGTAATACCTACAGTTAGATGAAAGGTAAATCTGGGCAAAGCATGTATGCAGTCACATCATATGTAATCTAAGTGTTATCTCCGCTTTTACAACACAATTATGTATCGTCGAAGTGTACAAAGATACAGATGAGTACAAAGGAAAGCAAGTAACAATATATATAATGATCCGTAATAGGTTGCTTGTATCTAAACTACATAGCCTATTATTTAAGAGAGACAAATGGCTTAGAAGGGACAGGATTCATCTTTTCCATGCATAATGGATAAACTTACATGGTACTCAACGGGAAAATTTAAAAATAGAACTATATTACTATATATTCTACCAACAGAGGTATTGTGGGCGTGTTTTGTTATTCATCTGTAAACGCGATCAGTCGGGGATTAAAGGCGAGATATTTGTCTAAGCGATTTTTGAAGGTTTCACCAGTGCTGCATTCTATAACAGTGCTAGGCAGGTAATTCCATAAGTTTACTTCCCGGTTGAAAAATAATTGCTCTGCTTCATGCGAGTGAAAGAGCTAACAAATGATATTACAGTCATTCCCTTGGTTGTAATTTGAATAATCGAATAGGAAGTATTTGTTTGCATCCAAATTATCGACACCTTTAATTATCTTAAACACGTGGAAGTTTAAGACTTCTGAGATATGAGAAAATGCTATTCTATATATTGATGGAAAACAATGCCTCCTTTATAACCAATGATAATTCTATATTCTTCGAACTTCACATAATTGTATTTATATAACATTATCCATTCCTGTCATTTTCTAGTTATTCAAATTACGTCACTAATATTTTCCCAATTCATTAATAGTAGCACTATCATTTTATGAGGAATACTCGTATTGATTTCATAATAAGGGTATTGTTTGAATACTTCCGATGTTCTTATAACTACCCTTGTTTGAACAGCAGGATATATTTTTCAGGTGTATGGGGGCAACACTATAATTAGTTTCTTAACTATTTAATCAGTAGTATATGTGACTTTGTAAAAAGCTACATTTTAGGCATTACATTCCTTTAAACCCGTATGTACCGGCGACGTCTTTTGTATTTGATATCAGCTACATCTAAGCGATTTTATAAAGATTAGAAAGTATATATGGTAGCTAAAAAGGATTAATTAAGATAGTCTGTAGCCTTATAATTGATAGACATTCTTCCTAAGTCGAATTAAATCGTCTAATCGTTGCCAGAATATAATGAAGAGGACGCCACCGGTATTGAATGGGTTAATGGAATAAGATGTCTATATATATATATATAGAGAGAGAGAGTGTGTCTGTTTTTAATTAATTATATTCCCAGACCACACATAAAACACATTCTAATCAAATCAGCTCATAACCCCTGTTGTACCGATGACGTACTTTACATAATATTCTGGCAACTACTAGACTATTTTAATCAGCTTAGGAAATTAAAAAGCTTCCAACTCTTTCCCTTTTCCCTTTTAACCACGAGTCATCCTGCCTAAGCTTCATAAAACCGTCTAAATATTGTTATAATATACGTCGCCAGTAATGAAAGGGTTACCTTAATACTGCGTAACGAATGATGAACATTTGTAAACGAAAGGAAAATAAGACTGTAGTTCTCTCCCCACCTTCCTCTTCCAGTAATAAGACTGTAGCTCTCTCCCCACCTTCCTCTTCCAGTAATAAGACTGTAGCTCTCTCCCCACCTTCCTCTTCCAGTAATAAGACTGTAGCTCTCTCCCCACCTTCCTCTTCCAGTAATAAGACTGTAGCTCTCTCCCCACCTTCCTCTTCCAGTAATAAGACTGTAGCTCTCTCCCCACCTTCCTCTTCCAGTAATAAGACTGTAGCTCTCTCCCCACCTTCCTCTTCCAGTAATAAGACTGTAGCTCTCTCCCCACTTCCTCTTCCAGTAATAAGACTGTAGCTCTCTCCCCACCTTCCTCTTCCAGTAATAAGACTGTAGCTCTCTCCCCACCTTCCTCTTCCAGTAATAAGACTGTAGCTCTCTCCCCACCTTCCTCTTCCAGTAATAAGACTGTAGCTCTCTCCCCACCTTCCTCTTCCAGTAATAAGACTGTAGCTCTCTCCCCACCTTCCTCTTCCAGTAAAAAGACTGTAGCTCTCTCCCCACCTTCCTCTTCCAGTAATAAGACTGTAGCTCTCTCCCCACCTTCCTCTTCCAGTAATTTATCGACCTAAAGTTTATATACGATAGGTTTATGAACATTGATGTGCATGAATAGTGATTTAGATTAACTAAACTGAATTATATAGTAAGTAGTCCATTCACTATACTGTAGGCCACAAATCCTCACCCCTAACTTCTGTAATACAAAAAAGGCCAGAACAAACGGGCTTTAAATTTCCACACCTATTTCCTGGATGACCCTTCCTAAATAGTAGAAATGTCAGCTCGATTACTTAAGGGGAGGTTTTTAGTTAGTTCGCTAGACTTCCATCAAGCTTAACATTACAGCCCCTAGACCCCCTTTCAAGATAAATTTGTACATTTTTCGGTAGAAAAATTACCCGGCCGAAGGCCGGTTCCCCTTAAATTGCAGGCTCGCCAGGAAAAGATCGACACATTAATGGAACGAAAAGTCTTAAAATTGACAGAAATGGGGACAAAGTTCTTAAAATCGCCAAACTAATGGGGCAAACGTCTTAAAATATCAAAATCAATGGGGCTGACCATGATGGAGAAAGGGGTCAAGAAAAAATCCCTCAAGTGGAAATCTCCCCTTAAGTCATTGATGAGTCGTTATAGAGGTTATTGATACAAAAAATTGGCCGACCTATAGTAAATGGCTAAAGGACAAGCAAAAATCAAATAATAATTATAATAAGTAAATAAACAACCTATCCCAATCATCATACAGAATCGAACAAAGTTGTTATGAGGCTTGACTCTTGATTAGGGGTGCTGTGGAGTTGTTTTGTTCTCTTCTTGTTAGCTACCGGTAGTTCTCTGTAATTGGCAATCAAGTCGTTTAGCCATAGTAACTGAATCAAGTAAGAACTGTAGTGAACTAGATTGTTGCCTTTCATCCGTTTACCTACTGCAGTATACCCCGTACAAGGATTACCCAATGATTTGTAGTTTGCTCCTCAGATCTCTATCAAGGCACACACACACACACAAACACACACACACACACACACACACCCACACACACACACACTCACACTCACTCACTCAAGACCCCCTTCCAAATGAATTTGTACATATTTCGGTAGATAAATGTACCGGCCAAAAAGACGGTTCCCCCTAAATTACAGGCTCGCTGTCGCTCACCAGGTCAAAATCGACACTTCAATGGTACGAAATTTCATAATATTGACACAAAAATGGGTCAAAATCTCTAAACTACTATGGTTTTCAGAGGCCGTGTTACATGTTTTTTCTGGAATAACTCATTAACAAACAGTTGGATCAGTATGATATTTTGACACAGCTTTGTTCACACCGTGCCCTAATTTTCGTCAATATAATGCATTACCAAAATTGTAGAAATAAGGTACTTGTCCCTGTGTCATGAGGTTAAAGTCACACATTAATTACTAAGAAACGGACAAGTCTACCGTGGCTTACCTGTGAGAACCACCAAACCATTATTGCTCCTCCATCAACCACGTAGTTATCAGCCACCACCCAACCCTACTATCTCATTTAAATTGAAGTTATATGTCAATATCAAGTAAAAATATACAAAAAGTATGTATTTTGTATATTTTTATTTTGATATTGATAGATAACTTGAATTTAAATGCGATGGTAGGTTTGGGTGGTGGCTGATGACTACCGTGTTTGATGGAGGAGCAATAATGGTTTGGTGGTTCTCACAGGTAAGCCACGGTAGACTTGTCCGTTTCTTAGTCATTAATGTGCGACTTTAACCTCATGAAACAGGGACAAGTGCCTTATTTCTACACTTTTGGTAATGCACTATATTGACGAAAACTAGGGCACGGTGTGAACAAAGCTGTGTCAAAACTTCATACTGATCCAACTGATTGTTAATAAGTTATTCCCGAAAAGATGTAACACGGCCTCTGAAACCCATAGTAATGGGGAGAGATTTAAGAATATCAAAACTAATGAGGCTAGACATGAGGGAGAAGGGGTCCAAGAAATATAAAACAAATACAAATCCTTAATATGGGGGTATGACAGGAGAGGGTTTATCATTAATTTTCGATAGTCAACATTATTTCTGACATAACCGGAAATCCGACTAACGATAGATGAATTGACGTAATTGAAATACTTTTAACTCCTTCAGTACTATGACGTAATGTTCAATATAATATTCTGGTTACCATTAGATGATTCCCTTCAGCTTATGATCTTCCTCTAGGACTCAAGAGGTAAATACGATCTCCATAGACCCTCTGAATAACATATGTCCTTCTTAAACTTCATGAATCTAACTTCAACCAGATTAAGAGGTAAAACGGCGTCATGGTGCTGAAGGGTTTAATAAATCGACCTCTAACCTGCCATATTCCCATATTCAAAATATGGTATAGAGGGGCAATGCCTAGGGAGTTAATTGCTCAAATAGGTGGCGTTCTGAGAGTGAGGGTCCGAGTCGAGGAGGTGGGACAGTGAAGCACTAGAGTGAAGCAGCTTCAGAGATTGGGTGGCTTCGAGCTGTAAGTGGGTGCTTCGCATGTCTCACTCCCTAGACTGTAACGAAACCTCACAGGCTTCACCGTGTTGGGCAGTAAATGTACAGACTCTCAACCTATGCCCGAGAGGGAGTAGTTGGAATATATAAAACAAAAAAACAGTGTTGAGGATAAATATTGAGAGTAAAATCGCTCGTGTGCTGTCACCTTTAGTCAGTCCCGCATCTGAATATCAAACTGCACAGTTTTAATGTGGACTGATTTGAAATATATTCACTAAATTGGCGTGCATTACAAAATTCGGTACTTATTACCGAAACTACCACTAATTATTTCTCAATTATTGAAGGCTATTATAGAATAAGGATGTTGCAAAGATCATATTAAAATGTGTTTCAACCTCCGGAGATACGTTTTATGTGCACTATATAAAGTACTGTAAAAAACAAAAACTCTCTCCTTATAATTCTCCCTATTGATGGCAGTGAAACGCTTATTAAGCCCCTTACTGTTAAAATAGATGCTGATTTCAATAAATCATGGGGGGGGGGGGGGGCAAAGCCCCCCTCAACCCATCCTGTATCCAAAGGCAAAACAAATTGTATATTTATTCTGAAAATTACTTACATCTGAGTGTTTTAACCCTTTATTGGCGGTGCGCAACTTATGTCGTGTGAAAGAAATTTGGACTAAGTGGCGGTTCACAACTTATGTCGTGTGCCATTTTCAGCACGTAATGTTGCAGAGAGAGAGAGCTGAGCGGTGTGAGGAGCGTAGTAAGGCTATGACCGTCGCACACCACCGCGGTGGGCCAACTGAAGTGAAAATCACCCTTCCTTCCCCCCTCACACTCACTATACAGGGAATTATGTAGGGGAAGTACCTAATTACATGGTTTTTCCACTCGTGTTGCGCGATCGTTGCAAGAAAACTAGCCGTCGTACAAGGATGGTTGGGGTGTCATTGGAAAGCTCTGTTTATGCCCTTTCAGGGATAGATACTTGTTTTACACTCTGGGTCTTATTTAGGCATGAAAATGATCACGTAAACAACCCTATTTAGGGTAAAAACACCCCGCTGGGCGGTACATATAAATTACCGCCTAGGCCGCTCGTTAGGTGTTAAGATCGTTGGATAATGGGAGAAAAAACATTTTCCGGGGATTGTAACTAATTTCAACTACTGTATAAGGATGAAAACTACCTAAAACCAAAAAGAAAAACGATTGGAAAATTAGTGGTAGTTTCGGTTATATTTTCCCAAAATTCATTTTAACACCTAAAGAGCAGCCTAGGCGGTAAATAATATGTAGCCACCAGCGGGGTGTTTTTACCCAAAATAGGGCTGTTTACGGGATCATTTTCATGCCTAAATAAGACCCAGAGCGTAAAACAAGTATCTATCCCTGAAAGGGCATAAACAGAGCTTTCCAATGACACCACAACGATCCTTGTATGACCGCTAGTTTTCTTGAACAACCGCACAACACGAGTGCAAAAACCATGTAATTCGGTACTTTCCCCATACAATTCACTATGTAGCGAGTGTGAGAGGGTGGAGGAGGGTGGGATTCATGTCAGTTGGTCCACCGCGGTGGTCTGGAGCAGTCATACGCTCGCTACTCTCCTGCCACCACTTGTCTCTCTCTCTCAGCAACATTACGTGCTGAAATTGCCACATGACCTATGTCGCGCGCCGCCACATAGTCCAAATTTATTTCACTCGACTTATGTTGCGCGCCGCCAGTTAAGGGTTAATTATGAATAGCTAAAGTATCAAAATGTCCTATAAAATGTTCGTAATATTATTACACAATTATTATGCCTAATATACGTTGGTTTAGTCTGTTATATTTTACTATCTATCTATCTATTGATTGACGCCGTGATCCCTGTGAGCCACGAACGAAACGCCCCCATGCACCTCTGTCCCAAGTCAGTCGACGCCCCTCCTCACAACCAGCACCGCCTTCATCCATATACTTCTTATCTCCATCCTTCCACCTCTCTTTCGGTTTACCTCTCCCTCTCTGTCCTTTGTGACGTTAACCACTCTGTTAGAACCGCATGGCTTGTCCTACAGTGACTCGCTAGGATCGCCAGGGCAGTGGATGTGGCTACAGTTGATGTATTATTGTGTGCTTTATTTCATATGAAAGCTTGTGTCATGGGCAGTCCAGAAAGGCTCTTTGTTTTCGCCCATGTCAAGGCTTTATATATTTAATTGAAAAGTATACGTTTTATCATTAAGTAGTAATGATAGGATTTGAGAGAGAGAGAGAGAGAATAGAACAGAGTGTGGGGAGGCGCGCAGTGTTTTTTGCCATGCTCGATGACGTCACGGCTGGCTCGTCTCTTGGGGATTGGTTGGAGGAGTTTTTTACCATGCTTGGTGACGTCATGGTTGGCGGGCCTCTTTTGGATTGGCTAGAGGATTTGTTACCGTTTTGCTTACGCGGTGCAAGCTAGTGCTAGTATATATACAGCTCTCTTGCCACTCTCTCCCTCAGATCTGGTTTCTAGAACGCATCCCTCTTATCCCTTTGATATCTGTATCTCTCTCTGCACCTGAGAACCTTTTCCTCAGCCTATCTCTCTCATTTTCCATATCTTTCACCACCTTTTATTAATATTATACCCCCTCTGGCTAACTCTGCATAATCAGCTTCATGCTGGCCAGTTGTATTGTGCGTTAAGGTCTTATATAACCCATGTATGTTAGTTGTTAAGATAAGTTGATCACGAAGCATTGGTTGGCATTCATATTGTTCAGTACTGCTTCCTGTAATTATTAGTGTTCTGCTGGATTAGATAATGCTAGAATAGGAGTCTGATATTATAAGGTATTGTTTCCAATGGGTGCTGGCTTTAGTTAAAAGCTGCACGACATACCTGAGAACTGGAGTTGATTGGGTAAATTCTAGTCTGTGTGCCATTGAGAATAGAGCATGCACGAATGAGGGCTTTTTGCCTATACCATTCTGCACTGTTCTAGGCTCCGTTGTTTGTCTTTGAGGTACGCCAGGAGAACGCTTAATACTTCGGTATTAAGGTTTCTCAAGAGAGCTACCCTTCACTCTAACGTAATACTTGACTTGTTTTGTAGATGTTTAGGTGACAATCACCACGGTCGATCTGGGGATCCGCCGCTGATGAGCTCGTCCTGGAATCTTTACGACTCTGAATCTTACGATTCTGTACAGGACTGAACATGCCATTTTTTATCGGCAATAGCTCAGAGAAGAGTGTTGAGAGGGGAGAAGGGGTGTTGGAGAGAGAGGAAGGTGTTGGAGTGGCTTTGTTATGTATGTTTTGTCTGTATACGTCGTCAGGATGTCTCCTGACTGGGTGCAAGCATGTGAAACATGCTAGGACGTACTACCGCACCCACTAAATGTCCGCCGTGGCAGGGATTCGATCCCGGGTCTTTCAGATTCACACGCGAGCGTGCTCACCACTTGACCACCACGGCCTAACGCACAGACTTGAGATTTGCACTAGGCTATGCGGCATGCCATGCACACCAGTATCTCGTATCATTGACTCTTGCTAGACTTTATCAGTCATAGTAGACATTAAGTATATTAAACCAATTACCCTTATTATGCATACCCGTTTATGATTACACAAGGATTTCGCAGCCTAGTTTGATGTATTGAGACACAAACGACTTAGGCTCTTTTTGTTGATAGGAATACTGCATTGTCGTGGCGATTATTATTGTTGTAGCGTTTAGGATATTCTTGGCTCCGACTGCATTATATATCCTGCCTATTTGTGAGCATAGCCTGCTCGAGCATTGTTCCGCTGCCTGCCTTTTTGGGTTCCATTTCCGATTTGAGCATCTTGATAACATCTAACATTTAAAGAAGATTCCTTGTTGGTGTTGAAGGACTTTAATGCACTTTCTTTCATACAGGAGTGCCTGACATTTATTGATTAAAGTAACGTAAGCTGTAACTTCCCTTACCACCTTACTTTGCATACCATAACCAAGCACCTTCGGTTATAGGTAGTAATAGGCTGTTTTCACATAACATTAAGCCTAGAGTAGACGCACATTTATTGAGAGTTTGATAACCTATTATTGCATATAGAACTCTGGAGAGTATTTGTGTTCTTTGTTCACTGGGAATATACATCAGAGGTTGGATCTAGCGCTTTCTGTTGTAGCATTTATGCCATTACTAGTCCAATGAATAAGAGCCCTGATATATTTAAACCTCAGTTGTAACAAATGGCGACCTTACCTAGGATTTGGTGAACCTACATTTATTAGCAGGGAACATTTGTTGTTTTGGGGAATATTTTGCGGGGATCAGCAAGAATAATTTTTTAATTTGCAACATAGTATAGCCCTTGAGTATTTCCGAGAATTTTGGTGTGTATATTGAAGAATAAGAGTTTGGGGTGCTTCTTTTCTGAATATTGAGGTGACATTTTTGTGTGAGCATCATGTCTTATACCGGATCAGATGAGAATGGAGACACAGTACGTAATGTCGAAACTGAGGAACAGCAGCATGATGAAAGGGTTAATCAGGTGAACTGTGAGGAGGATGCTAGGATATTTTTGCAATGGCCTCTTACTGCCGAGCGGTTGGAGGGAATGGATCGGTACGGTCTTCAATGCCTGGCCACAGCTATCGGTCATGCGGGTACTAGCAGCATGACCAGGGATAACTTGATAACGTGTGTACTGGGCAGGGTGACTGGTGAGCGAGATGGGTTGAGTGCTCAGAGCCCTTCGGCCATGCTTCCCCTACACTCGACTCCCAGCCATCCCAGTGGTTTGCCGACCCCGAGTACGCTTCCACAGTTGGGTGGTGACTGGCAGGGTGGGTTGCCCCTGGGGGGACCACCGGTAATTTCAAACATTGTAGCACCTTCACCTCCTCAAGGGTTAATTCCCGAATTATTGCTTCAGCTCGAATTAGCTAAGATCCATCAGCAAATAGAATCAGCTAAGATCGAAGAGAGAAAGGCTATCAGGGTAGGTGAGCTTCAGCAGCAACAAAGAGCAGGTGAGCTTCAGCAGCAAATAGAGCTAGCAAAAATCCAAGGTGATTTAGAGTCGACTAGGTACTGTGCCGACATGGACGTAGAGAAATTGCGAGTAGAGACTACGGGACAGCGACTTGGGGCTGGTAACCGTGTTCATGATCAATCTCTCTCGCACTTATTGAAACTGGTTCCGGTGTTTGATGAGAGTGGTGTAACAGAATTTTTTGCACGCTTTGAGAAGAAGTGCCAGGAACACCAGTGGCCAGAGAATAAATGGGCAGCACTTGTATCCTCTAGATTAATAGGCAAGGGTCTTAAAGCCTACGATGCGTTACCTTTGGAGTCATGTATTGTGTATGAGGATCTCAAGGAGGCTGTCCTGAGGGCTTACGAACTGCAACCAGAAACGTACCGTTTGAAGTTCCGGGGTGTAACTAAGGGATGAGATAGCACCTTTTTGGAACACGCCCGGGACTTGTCCGATGCTATGGGGAACTGGCTCCGATCTGAGAAGGTAACAACATTTGATAGAATTAAGCAGTTAATGATGTTGGAGCAGTTCTTTAACACCTTAAGAGCGGCCTATGCGGTTTATTTATATGTACCGCCCAGCGGGGTGTTTTTAGCCAAAATAGGGCTGTTTACGTGATCATTTTCATGCCTAAATAAGACCCAGAACGTAAAACAAGTGCCTATCCCTGAAAGGGCATAAACAGAGCTTTCGAATGACACCATAACGATCCTTTTATGATGGCTAGTTTTCTTGCAATAACCGTGCAACGCGAGTGCAAAAAGCATGTAATTCGGTACTTTCCCCATATAATTCAGTATGTAGCGAGTGAGAGAGGGAGGAGGGAGCTGAGATTCGTGTCAGTAGGTTCGCCGCGGTGGTCTGGAGCAGTCATACGCTCGCTAGTCTCCTGCCACCACTTGTCTCTCTCTCTCAGCAACATTACGTGCTTAAATTGCCACTCGACCTATGTCGAGCGCCGCCACATAGTCCAGCTTTATTAAATACGACTTATGTGGTGAGCCGCTAATTAAGGGTTAAGAGTACGGGCGGTGATCTAACTTTGAACTTAAAGGAGAAAAACCCAAGAACTCTAGTAGAAGCAGCAGAAATGGCTGATCTACGGCTGTCGTTGATTCGGGGTTGCGGGTCCTCACAGAAGTACGATGCAAGTGCTAAGGACCGTTATCCTCCCCCTCCCCGTAGCAACGACAAATTTAAACAAAAGAGCAATGAAACTAAAACTGAATCCAAACCTAACGCCGCGCCGTATAAGAAAAGTCAGGGGCCTTCTACATCACAGTATAAGCCGAAACCGAAATTTATGTGTTTTAGGTGCCACAAGGAGGGTCATAAAGCAAATGAGTGCCCTAGTCGACCTCCTCCGGCAGCCGTGTCTTTTGCTCACGGCATTGGAGTGTTCAAGAGGACATCGGAGTTTGTTAGAGGCAATTCTTCCGAGGTAAATACACTGCCAGTGCAGAAGGATCCGGAAGGCTTATTCCCTGTCCGTGATGCCTTTAGTGACCACAGGGGACTCGGTTGTGTGGACATGAGGTCAGAATTTTGCGTGACACTGGGGCATCGCAAACACTGTTGAGAAATTTCACTGGTAAACCTGTAAATACGGCGCGGGTGGTTGTGGTTCAGGGAGTTAATGCAACAAGGTCATACCCGCTTGTAAGAATGAAGATGGAAGGTGATGGTGTGATTCGTAACCTGGATGTAGGAATTGTGGAGAAGTTACCTATTGGGGGCGTCGACCTCCTTCTCGGCAACGACTTTGCGGGGACTACGTCTGAGGCTCCACCCTTAGTCGTTGCCGAGAAGCCGGCCGACGTGAGTAGGGAGGAGCAAGAGTGGGTTGAGAAGTGTCAGGTGCATCCTATGGCGTGTGTTGTCACCAGATCTCTTGCATCCAGGGAGTCGCATTCTGGTCAACAGTCTTTAGACAAGCGGAGGAAAGGTACCGAGAAGGGGTTGAAAGTTGATGCGGTTGAGAGTTTAGTATCAACGGACATTCTCGCGGACTCATTATTAGGACCGATTTTCGAGTCTGGAGAAGACCCATTTAAAAATTAACTGTTACTAAGAAGGCAGAGGATGGGCTTAAAAAGACGAAGAGACAGCAACGATACACAGAGAGAGAGCAACGGGAGGCTAAATTCAATGTAGGAGGGGGGCATGAGTTGTTTCGCAAACACTTAGATAAGCTTGCTCCTTCGGACATTCGTAAATTGCAATTAGAAGACCCGGAGGTTCTTGAATGTGGTACCGGTGCTGTCGAGTTGGAGGAGGACAGTGATACACAGTGGGGAGATTTTTTTTTCATAGATGGCATATTGTACCGGCGATTCCAAGATCCGCAGAGGAATTGGGAGGGGGGTCAGGAGAGGTAGACCAGCTGGTCGTGCCGAGGGTTTGCAGGGAAAGCTTACTTAGGTTGGCTCATGATGTACCACTGGCGGGACATCTGGGTGTCCGTAAGACGGTTGCTGCCTTAGGAAAACTATTTTGGTGGCCGGGTCTGAGAGCACAAGTTGTGTCATGGGTGGCAATGTGTGACGTGTGTCAGAAGGTTGGCAAACCAAATCAGAGCATTCCTAAGGCGCCGTTACACCCCATTCCTGTCAGTGGGCCTCCCTTTAGTAAGGTTATAGTTGATATGGTTGGCCCCTTCCCCCTACAAGTGCCGGAAACAAGTTTCTCCTGACCATCATGGATGTAGCAACAAGGTACCCTGACGCGAACCCTATGAGAAATGGGTCAGCGAAGACGGTGGTCCGAAACTTGCTAGTGTATTTTTCCCGCAGGAGATTCAGTCAGACCAAGGATCCAACTTCACTTCTAACCTCTTTGTTCAAACGATGCAGCAGCATGGGATTGTTACGGTTGTGTCATCTGCGTATCATCCGGAGAGCCAGGGTGTGTTAGAGCGATGGCACTCAACCTTAAAATCTATGCTTCGTTGTTATTGCTTTGAGAATGGGAAAGATTGGGATCTTGGCCTGCCATATGTTTTATTTGCTGCACGGGAGGTACCTGGGGAAAGTTTGGGATTCAGCCTTAATGAGCTCGTCTTTGGACACCGTGTCAGAGGGCCTCTCCATATGGTTAAAGAAATATGGGAGGGTGCAGAAAAACCTTGTTCTATGCTCAAGTATGTCCTCGACAGTCGAGAACGGATGTTGAGCAGTCTGGAGTTGGCTGGCCGTAATTTGACTAGCTCTCAGGCCCTCATGAAGGACAGGTACGACCTCAAGGTTAAACTCAGGGAGTTTCACGTGGGTCAGGAGGTGTTGATTCTACTGCCTCTTTTAGGTCACCCCTTATCCGCGAAGTACACTGGTCCTTATAGGGTGGTTGAGAAGCTATCGGACCTGGATTACTTGGTAGCCACTCCAGACAGACGGAAGAGCAATCAGTTATGTCACGTTAATCTCATGAAGGAGTATGTGAGGCACCCACCTGAGCCTCTCACTGTGCCTGTGATGACGTTTAGCAGTCAAGGTGGAGAAGGAGAACGGGACAGTCAAGCTCAGGTGGAGGATAACTGGGATCATCATGTCTCTGCGAACCAGTGGGCGGGGAACACGAACCAGGCGGCTCAGGAAGCGTTGCAACACTTACCTGAGCATCAGCGTGTGGCTGTGGAGCGCCTGTTCGGTTCATACCCCTCTGTTTTCGCGGAGCACCCAGGCCTCACTACCCTAGAAGTGTACGACGTGCACGTAGGATACCACCCCCCTTTCAAGTCAGTTCCCTATAGGGTGCCCCCTATTAAACTGCCGGCCCTCCGGGCGGAGTTGGAGTATATGTTAACAAGGGGGCTGATTGAGAAGGGGGTGGTGAAGTGGACATCTCCCGTCACATTGCAACCAAAACCGGATGGTAAGGTGCGATTCTGCATAGACTACAGACGGTTAAACGGTTTGACGCCCACCAACCCATACCCTCTTCCTCGGGTCGACGACTGTGTGGATAAGATAGGCAATGCAAAGTACCTAACCAAGGTGGACTTGGTTAAGGGATACTGGCAGGTGCCCTTATCCGAACGAGCGAAAGAGGTATGTGGTTTTGTGGTGGATGGTGCTACCTACCGCTGTAACGTGATGCCTTATGGCCTAAAGAACGCACCCGCTACCTTTCAGAGTTTGATGAATGATATAACGGCAGACATTCCTAATTGCACAGTATACCTCGACGATGTTATTATCTATTACAACAGGTTTAAGAGTCATTGTGAGCACGTAGACCTCCTGTTCAGGAGGCTTATTGAGGCTGGCTTGGTGGTCAACCTGGCAAAGTGTGATTTCGTGCGGGCGTCCGTGCAGTATCTTGGGTTCATGGTGGGGTTGGGTCAGGTGTGCCCCCCACAGAACAAGATAGCTGCGATTGATCACTTTCCCCGGCCGGCCACCAAGAAGCAGATCATGAGGTTCTTAGGTATGATCGGATACTACAGACGCTTCATTAAGGCGTACTCTACCGTGCTAGCACCTCTGACAGATCTTTTAGCGAAGGATAAGAAATTAAAATGGGCGCCTGAGTGTGAGAAGGCGTTTAGAGTAGTAAAACACCTGTTGTGCACTCACCCGATCCTCAGGGCCCCTGACTTTAGCCTACCTTTCCAACTAGCAACGGATGCTAGTGGTGTGGGGGCTGGTGCCGTCCTTATGCAAAGGGACGATGATGGGCTGGAACATCCTGTTAGTTTCTACTCGAAGAAGTTCAATTCAGCCCAAAAGAACTACTCTGTTGTCGAGAAGGAGCTGCTGGCAATTGTACTTGCACTGAGGCATTTCGAGGTCTATGTTCCAGCCTATGGTCCAGTCGTTGTAATTTACACAGATCATCACCCTCTCAAGTTCTTGAACCAGTTTCACAATTGGAATATGAGGCTGACCAGGTGGTCGCTAATGTTACAGGAATATAACCTGGACATACGCCATATTGCCGGTTGTGACAACGTGATTGCAGATTGTCTTTCGAGGGTAGATGATCCTGGGTAGATTGACACACGGGTAGCCTCCTGCTTTAGTTTGAATAGTATTTTGCGCTTGGTGCTTGTTGGCTCGCGGTTGTAGCCCAGCGTATTGGGTCGTAAAGCAGGAGTTGAGCGTTTGGTATAGAAGAAAAAAACTAGGCTTGCCCCTATAGCGCAGCCGAAATAAACAAATTAAAAACATAAAAATCAAATAAAAACTCTTTCTTTGATAGTTGAATTTTTTCAGTATGTTATAGCAGTAATTCTGAGTTGCACTCCTCTCAGAATGCTGGGCTAGAGAAGCTCACTCTTGAGGAGCATAACTACATATGATTTAACCTATTATGGTGGGGAGGGTTATAATTTTGTAAAATGTTTTGTTGGGAACTGTGCCAGATATTTTACTGCCGCTGGGTAATGGGAAGTAGAGTTATAGCATGGGTTCTAACTATCAGATTTTTTTTGAGCTTTGGGCCTCTGAGAAAAAATCTTGGGGGGGGTGTGACGTTAACCACTCCGTTAGAACCGCATGGCTTGTCCTACAGTGACTCGCTAGGATCGCCAGGGCAGTGGATGTGGCTATAGTTGATGTATTATTGTGTGCTTTATTTCATATGAAAGCTCGTGTCATGGGCAGTCCAGAAAGGTTCTTTGTTTTCGCCCATGTCAAGGCTTTATATATTTAATTGCAAAGTATATGTTTTATCATTAAATAGTAATGATAGGATTTGAGAGAGAGAGAGAGAGAGAGAGAGTAGAACAGAGTGTGGGGAGGCACGCAGTGTTTTTTTCCATGCTCGATGATGTCACGGCTGGCTCGTCTCTTGGGGATTGGTTGGAGGAGTTTTTTACCATGCTTGGTGACGTCATGGTTGGCGGGCCTCTTTTGGATTGGCTAGAGGACTTGTTACCGTTTTTCTTACGCGGTGCGAGCTAGTGCTAGTATATATACAGCTCTCTTGCCACTCTCTCCCTCAGATCTGGTTTCTAGAACGCATCCCTCTTATCCCTTTGATATCTGTCCCTCTTTCTGCACCTGAGAACCTTTTCCTCTGCCTATCTCTCTCATTTTCCATATCTTTCACCACCTTTTATTAATATTATACCCACTCTGGTTAACTCTGCATAATCAGCTTCATGCTGGCCAGTTGTATTGTGCGTTAAGGTCTTATATAACCCATGTATGTTAGTTGTTAAGATAAGTTGATCACGAAGCATTGGTTGTCATTCATATTGTTCAGTACTGCTTCCTGTAATTATTAGTGTTCTGCTGGATTAGATAATGCTAGACTAGGAGTCTGATATTATAAGGTATTGTTTCCGATGGGTGCTGGCTTTAGTTAAAAGCTGCACGACATACCTGAGAACTGGAGTTCAATGGGTAAATTCTAGTCTGTGTGCCATTGAGAATAGAGCATGCACGAATGAGGGCTTTTGCCTATACCATTCTGCACTGTTCTAGGCTCGGTTGTTTGTCTTTGAGGTACGCCAGGAGAACGCTTAATACTTCGGTATTAAGATTTCTCAAGAGAGCTACCCTTCACTCTAACGAAATACTTGACGCACAGACTTGAGATTTGCACTAGGCTATGCGGCATGTCATGCGCACCAGTATCTCGTATCATTGACTCTAGCTAGAATTTATCAGTCATAGTAGACATTAAGTATATTAAACCAATTACTCTTATTATGCATACCCGTTTATGATTACACAAGCATTTCGCAGCCTAGTTTGATGTATTGAGACACAAACGACTTAGGCTCTTTTTGTTGATAGGAATACTGCATTGTCGTGGCGATTATTATTGTTGTAGCGTTTAGGATATTCTTGGCTCCGACTGCATTATATATCCTGCCTTTTTGTGAGCATAGCCTGCTCGAGCATTGTTCCGCTGCCTGCCTTTTTGGGTTCCATTTCCGATTCGAGCATCTTGATAGCATCTAACATTTAACGAAGATTCCTTGTTGGTGTTGAAGGACTTTAGTGCATTTTCTTTCATGCAGGAGTGCCTGACATGTATTGATTAAAGTAACATAAGCTGTAACTTCCCTTACCACCTTACTTTGCATACCATAACCAAGCACCTTCGGTTATAGGTAGTAATAGGCTGTTTTCACATAACATTAAGCCTAGAGTAGACGCACATTTATTGAGAGTTTGATAACCTATTATTGCATATAGAACTCTGGAGAGTATTTGTGTTCTTTGTTCACTGGGAATATACATCAGAGGTTGGATCTAGCGCTTTCCGTTGTAGCATTTATGCCATTACTAGTCCAATGAAGAAGAGCCCTGATATATTTAAACCTCAGTTGTAACACCTTCCAACTCGCTCTCGTACACCCTCTTAGTCATTCTATCGTTTCCCATACGTTCCATATGGCCGAACCATCTCAAGGTGTTTCTTTTCACACTTCCCAGCACATCTACCTCCACACCACACCTCTCTCTCACTTCCTCATTCGTCTGTCTATCCCTCCATGTAACTCGACATGCACTTCTCTAGTAACTCATTTCCACCCATCTCACTCTTGGTCTGAGTTTCTCCACCAACGTCCATGCTTCGCTTCCGTAAGTCAGTGTCGGGATTGCCACACTGGCATGCAAGGACTTCTTCACTTCCATGCTGACCACCCTATTTCTTGTTACTGCTTTCAGCGTTCCTACAACCCTCTTCCCCTGTTGCTCCCATCTTTCTTCAGCACACTGCCCAGATACTTAAATGAGCTGACAATCCCCATAGCCTGACCATTCAACTTCAGCTCACACTCTGTGGCTTCACCCCTTTCGAAGACCATAACCTTGCTCTTCCCCGCATTTACCTTCAGAATCCGTTTTTCGCACACTGTTCCAAACATATATATGAGATCCTGCAACTCCCATTCATTATCACTCACCAGAACTGTATCATCAGCAAACAGCAGTACATTTAACTTCCACTCGTTTCCCTCCCTTATCAGCGATATGTTATATTTTACACCCTAGCATATTACGGTATTGATGTAATCAAACGGAAATCAATGGTAACACAGCGGCGGGGCCCTCATCAAAGAAACACGATACGTATTGACGCAGAGGGAGAGCATTAAGACCGGCACTCAGTTCTTGCAATGTTAAGTTTATGGGCTTGCTATGTTCAGTCCTGGGTGTCATTCGATATTCAGGGCTTGGGTATGTGCTAGGTTTGTAATTTGAATACGTATGTATTTTGCATGTGCAGAGGTAGTTTATTATTTGCATTATTTTTACATTATGGCGACAATCGAAATTCGAGTGTTAAGTGTATTTACACCAAGCCCACAATCGAACATATTCGGACGCAAATGGTTCGATCAGTTACATCAGAAAAATAAAAAAAACATGGCATAACTTCACATTATAAGCGAGCCTTTTACACTGCCACATCAGAATATATCAGACATAATCTGGTGTGGCAATTTGAACGGCTGACCCAAAATGTGAGGCAATGCAACGGGTTAATTAAATATCTAGACGTTATTCCTAAGAACACTTTTGACTTCCAGTGCTGAAATAGGCCTCAATTAAGAAATGGTTGAGAACTTTTGAATATGTCGACCAAACAACAAAAGGAATCAATACCAATAAAGGTAGTGGATATAATGATCAGGGTACAAGGGTAAAGGTGTAGGTGACACAAGGCTCAACGGATATCAAAACCACAATAATTGGTATAATTATGGAGAATTAAACTTAGATTATAAGTGATGCGTTGTAATATGCCGACAGAGTTGAAAGTATAAGCACATAGTGGCATAGGTAGGAACAAAACACTGGTTTTCTATCACATATTATATGAAAACAAAAATACAAACAAAAATATATAACAATTTGGTAATATAAACAGCAATCACTATTGCTAATAGACGTATGTTACATGGCTTGATGGTGTAATGGTTAGAGCGTGTAAGCTATGTATGATATATCCTAAGTTGGAGTCCTGGGAGACACACGCTTTCATTAATTTGATTTGGGGGTTATTGATGTTTAGAACGATGTTAAACATAATACAATACAATAACAATCAAGTAAGTTGCCTTCATCATGCCACTCTGACTATACAGAAACATAGACAATAGAGAAGCCGATACAATATAATATATGCTCAACTGTCTGACCCAAGTACACATCATGATATTCCGTACCCCACGCACCAAGGGACTGGAGTTCTCGATAAGAGGCTCCAGTCCTGACGCCATACTTGACTTAAAGTGTGCTGGCTTAATAATCCAGAAGGGTTGATAGGCTCTGAAGTCCTAGTTTAACTAACTAAGCCATACACACAGATGTCCTTCTTTACCAAACCATCATGGCAGTTGGATTTCAGCAGGAATCGTGTTAAAACAGACCACTCCCTAACTACCTTAAGGGGTAGTGGTTATTTTTTGGTCTAATTATTTATTGATTAATTCATTTCATAGTAACCTCGCTAAACCTTAATCAAGCTTTAAACAAAAATCCCTAGACCCACCGTCAAAATAAATTTATACATTTTTTCGGTGGAGAAATGTCCCAGCCGAAGGCCGATTTCTCAAATAATTACAGGCTTGCTATCGCTCGCCTGGAAAATATCAACACCTAAATGGCACTATAGGTCTTTATAGCAACAAAGAAATGAGGCGAAAGATCTTAAAATCGCCAACTATTGGAATGAACAACGAGCGTCAAGCTGTATTTACAACCAACATCGTCATATATACAACCAACAACCCTCTAATTTTAATAAACAGCAGAGAACTGTATTTTATATTACCAACTAACACACCAACAAATGCTCCAACTTCCATCAGCCAGGAACGATCAATGACATTAACAGTTATGCTAAGGAGCGTATCGTTTTTCCAATTACCGTCGTCACCGTTGTAGCTTGAAAGGCATCGTTAATCGAAACCTCGGGCGAATTATGGCTCCGAGGAGCGAGCTAATTAACAAATTTAACCAATTCAGTGCCAGTGTTGTTCTTTCCATTATATTCCCCCAAACTATTAGAGGATTCTATTCCGGTTAAGATGTACTTCAGGCTACGGACTATCTCCTATTAATCTGTTTATAGCTACCATATATCCATCATAAACTGATGTACTTCAGGTACGGACTATCCTATTAATCTGTTTATAGCTACCATATCCATCATAACTGATGTACTTCAGGCTACGGACTATCTCCTAATCTGTTTATAGCTACCATATATCCATCATAAACTGATGTACTTCAGGCTACGGACTATCTCCTATTAATCTGTTTATAGCTACCATATATCCATCATAAACTGATGTACTTCAGGCTACGGACTATCTCCTATTAATCTGTTTATAGCTACCATATATCCATCATAAACTGTTTATAGCTACCATATATCCATCATAAACTGCACAAATGGTCCAAATATAGCTATAATAGCATACACAAGACGTCCCCAGTACAGAAGGGGTTAAACTATTTGAGTTCCAATAAATGTTTTAACCCTTTGTGTACCGGAGACGTATTACATATTTGATTTTAGTTACATTGAGACGGATTTATTTAGCTTGGGATGGATATGTATGGTAGCTAACAGGATTCATTGGGATAGTCTGGAGCCTATTAATTGGTTGAGGTCCTTCCTAAGCTGAATTAAATCGTATAACAGTTGCCAGAATAAAATGAAAAGGATGTCACCGGTATTGAATGGGTAAATAATGGGAAGACAAATCAAGTAGGTTGCACATCACTCTATTTGAATAACTCGTTAAAATCCACATTTTATTCCTAAGTCGAGTATAATAATGTATTGCTTGTCAAACTTATATCAACAAAGGTTAACCCAAGTATGTGATATCATAGAACCCAGTGAAATCTGTTGCATATTTTCAGAAAAAAACTATATCATATTTTGCAAGTTTGTCAATGACATGAACAGATATAGAATAATCAACATTGTGTAGTAATTGATGGATATACATTCTTTTATGTACGGTTACTGACAAATTTTCGTGAGATCTAGAGATATCATTTATGCAAATGCATCCATATATATTGATGTTCAGATCAAATCATCTATATATTTAGATATATATAATATAAATTTATAGATTATTTGATCTGAACATCATTCTAAATGAATATATTTGCTCAAATAAAATCGCTAGAGTCCACGAACATTTGTCAGTAGGTGTACTGTAGATATTGCACTGCTATGCACTCCACTATGCTCTCCCTGCCAGCAATCATGAAGCCGGATAGGAATATCTGCGTTTCATTACTATCGTCCGGGCAGCAATTACCGGAAACCAGTACCGGCCGCCGGTAATGACAGTATTTTAACCGGATACCAAACTTTACCTGCAAAAGTCATCACCAATTTTTTGTCGGAATTTCGATTATGAAGCTTAAGTTTTTGCGTGTTTTTTGTTTTTTAAGTTTCAAATAAGCAACGTGTGGATTCCGGGATTTTGATTAGGAGGCTTGCTCCTTTTTTATTTGCTTTGTTTTATATCCTTATCAGCGCTGTCTACTGATTATGTTATATATCAACCATACGCTTGACTAATGTGTTTATTAATTTATATAGGCAATTTATTGATATAAATTGAATATGTTGACAAACACTTTACTCAACTACATACCATTAAACCCCCCACTTACTCCCCCCCCCCCCCCCCCCCCCCCCACACACACACACACTACTATATAGCATAATCTACCATTCGAATGTAATTTATTGTAGCTTAATAGTCTAATGCTATGAAGAAAACATAAGGTAAAGTTTGACTCAATAGACGATATTGAATTCTCACGTACAGTATTTGTTATGTAGACAGCTGATTAAGCGCAAATACCTGTGTATTTTGTAATTCTAACGTAATAATATGATATATATCTAAAGATCACAATACCAATATCAATTAATTCTACAACAACGGAATGTCAATTGAGAAAGCCAAATCACCTTCAGATTTACGCGCGAGAAGGATAGGATATTCAAATGGTAATGTCCTTCTCTCTTCCCTTCTTTCCCTCTAACTCTCTCGCTTTATCTTGAGCGTACGCGCGAGTGTGTGTGTGTGTAGTATCCATCTGTCACGTTTCTCTCCATCCTAGAATAAGTAGCCTAGTGAGGTTAAAGAGATAATTATGGTGCTATTTATTGTACTTCTCCATGTACACTAAAATATCATAATAAATGTACACCTACATTTTTCTTTAAACCATTATTAGTGAATCTCTAACCCAAGAGTAATCCGATTTTCCCAGTCTCTTCTACTCAACAAGTAAGTTTTAAAACTCTCCTCAATCTGTCTTTCCCTCATCCTATGATTTAAACTGCTTCAAATTCTTTGTGTCCAGACATTTTGATTCTAACGTACCTTGAATTTGGCTCTCTATCACTCTTTCAACTTTTGGGGAGACTATTGTTACAGGCAGCTTTGCCTTTTGTCTCCTTCACTCACATAGAACAATGCCGGGGTTCGACATAAAGTACATTGGGCGTAAACATTATATGGCTTGTGAAAATGCTTCATTATAATGCAACTTAATTCAACGACACGCTAATCGGTGCCACTTGCAGGTGGTGAACTCTATAACAGATAACAGATAACTCTATTTATCCAATCTCACAACCCCTACTTTTATTTCATTTCATCAACTATAGTACTGTCGCAATTTGTTCATCAACCATAAGCTTTACTCACCTGTCTTGTCGTTAATTAATTCCCAACTCCCACTTTTCCCCGAAGCCGTCAACTTGTAAGAGCATTACAGCTTGACCTTAGGCGGCGGGCTTGCTGAAATATTCACCAGTATTCAGGAGTCAAGCTCTTCCAGAATAGAGGCGGGGAATCCGATCGGGCATGAACAGAAAGCCAAAAATAAACACAGCTCAGCTCGTGTCAAAGCCCCTCAGTCGTGTTGTACAGCCGGAGTCAAAAGTTCGCCGATAACATAAAGGAAACAATATATTTGGAGTTGAAGCACTTTATCTAGACATTCTCAATTGGATTCAGCAACCCTTTCTATGCATATGTTTGTGTTCGCCCGTTTCTTTCTAGTATTTATTCGAAATCCCATCTAGACTTCCATGAAACTTTTGAATAAGCATGTACCGAGTCATGATACACAAATTGGGTCCGTTTTCGAGCTGGCTACAGTACATATAATGTTATAAATATAATCATTACTACAAAAATATTATAGAAAACGACACGAGATTAACAGTTGCAGCCACATCACTGATCTACCATTATGACACAAACATTCCTGAACAATACATGAATGTCATAAGTAACCAGGATATTATAATGTAAAACTTGCAAAATAAACAAACTAAAACTGGGACGATACACGATAAATGCAAAAGAACTAATCAAAATCGCTATGTGGAAACAACGCTTAATAAAATATAATGTTGAAATAAAAGAACACAATCCACCACATAGGGTGTACACAACTACATGAGCAAGTCAATTTGTTTCCCACGTAAACTGATCGCACAGATACCAATGCACCTCATGTTCAAGGAATTAGTCAATTTGGGAAGTCCGGGACGTTCTGGTAAATTTGACTAAATTCTGTATGAATAAAGAAACTATAATTTATATCAAATTTTATATTAAACTAGATTTGCAATTTGACAAGATATCAACAAAAGTACAAAAACATACATCACTCACTAACGATAGTGCTATCGGGTAGGTACCTGTAAGCATAGCATGCTTCAAGTGACCCCTAACAATTACTACCCTACTAATAACCTACATTTATTGTACAAATAAACTAAGGAAATCGCAAAAGCAAGCAATTGATACTATCGACATTGAATAGACACAGTATAATTAATACAAATATTTGAAAATATGAAGAAGGCACAATAGATTTAAACAAAAGAGTACTCTTTTAACAAGAACAATTAATTATAAAAAAAAAATAATAATTCCAATAGAAAAAAACTATATTAATACATACAGACAAGAAGTAAGCAGAGGTTATCATAGAAACTTCAAGTTAATAATGCTTGATTAAAATTATTGATATCAAATTTTAAAATACAGTCACAATAATTGACCTTAAAAAAGATTAAATGTATGCAACAATTTACTTGCAACAAAACCTCTGTCTACTAAGAGTCTGTATAGTAACCTAGCTCTATCCCAAAAGTGTTCTACTCTGGAACAAATTTTACAAAATCTTATTAGCTGGGAATAAAAACAATTATAAGTTATTTTACTATCGATGTTACTATTAGGGAAAGGAAAGTTTATTACGTTCAAATTAAAATCGTCAACTTTGTGGTATATTTTAAGTGTGCACTGTTCATTAACAATCTGTATATTTATATCAAAACAATTTTCAACTTTATCATTTGCGTTACCTTGTGTGAGGGGGATGGAATTTGGATAGATTTGTTTAGCGACTTGATTAAAATTTAACATATTACAAACAAGAATATCATCAATATATCTACTATTATTACTTAACAATTTAGCAAGTGCTAATTTTTCTGAGATGTTATGTTTCTTGCTACTGTCAACTAAGTTTTTCATGAATTTAAATTCTACAGCAAGCAAGAATAAGTCTGCAATTAAAGGGCTAGCATTTCCACCCATAGGAATTCCTAATATTAGTTTGAAAATGTAGGGCCCGAATCTAATATAAGTATTGAAAAGGAGGAATTTAAGGGCATATTTAAGTTTATATCTATCAAAATATACTGAACTAGTGGGATCAAAGCTAAGTGACGCATTATTAAAATATGAAGTAACATTTATATAACGATTAAGACTACTTTCAAATCTGTCAAAATGCAAATCTATAATAAAGCAAAGTTCTGAAAATACTAAATCTAAAGGCAAATTGGTATACAAAGTCGAAAAGTCGAAGCTATGTACTGAGGTAACTTTCCGCATGGTATTGAGTTTATCAATAACTTCTACTGAATTGTACGAGCGGGGTGGGTCACATTACGGGGGCCCCAGTGGACGGAGGGAACTGGTCCTCCACATATTATGTCCAAGTTTGACCGTAAATCTCGGCGTCTCTCTCGAGGGCATTGCTGATGAGGACTAATGGCTGTCGTCTGACTTGTTCATGATCGACGACAAAAGAGAGATTTGAGGAGTTACAAGAAGTAGCTAGTATTTCAGAGATCTTGCGGTCTATTTTGGGAGATGTTATAGATGGAAAGGAAAAGATTGCATAATAAATTACACTGATTGTAGAGTGTACAAAATGCTAACTATTCTCCTCTTGCAATGTTCTACTGAATAAATAGTTATAACTTATGAGCGAGTTTTTTTTGTCTGCAGTTAAAACAGATAAAATATGTGAGCATGCAGGTTCCACATATAATAGTGTTGCACCACTTCAACTCGGTTTTGTTTTATTCAAATGGAATCTCAAATTGTTGTTATATAATATTTTGAAACCTATTAAGTATTCAAAGGACTTCAAGGCGTTGATATTGTAGTATACGCGTTGCCAATGAGTAGATACCGATTTTGTTTTTCCAGTCGATAAACTGAGCACGCAGATCTCAAAATCCGAGTGTGGTACCCAGGGCTACATTTTTGCCGACATACAACAGCCTATTATAGGAGGACAAGAATAGCAAACCAAAAGACATTCTCCCAACCATGCAGCCAACCATACCGGCAAATTGCTGCATAACAAATGCGAATACCCTTCCAGATAATTAAAATTGCCTGAAAGAAAGGACAGACAGTTGAACATGAAATAATATGAAATGTGTCCTCAGTTTTTCCTTTTCTCTTGTAATCTGAAAAATAGTAATCATTGCTGCAACATCGTCATATCAATGATGAAAAATAGAAATAAACAATAATATATAAAGTGTATAGAGACCAAAACAAAATGAAATAGAAAGAATGAGGGAAAGGATGATAATAAAATACGAACAGAGCCGAAATGTACTTCCTGTCACTGTGGATTATGGTATGTAACTTCCTGTCACTGTGGATTATGGTATGTAACTTCCTGTCACTGTGGATTATGGTATGTAACTTCCTGTTACTGTGGATTATGGTATGTAACTTCCTGTTACTGTGGATTATGGTATGTAACTTCCTGTCACTGTGGATTATGGTATGTAACTTCCTGTCACTGTGGATTATGGTATGTAACTTCCTGTTACTGTGGATTATGGTATGTAACTTCCTGTTACTGTGGATTATGGTATGTAACTTCCTGTTACTGTGGATTATGGTATGTAACTTCCTGTTACTGTGGATTATGGTATGTAACTTCCTGTCACTGTGGATTATGGTATGTAACTTCCTGTCACTGTGGATTATGGTATGTAACTTCCTGTTACTGTGGATTATGGTATGTAACTTCCTGTCACTGTGGATTATGGTATGTAACTTCCTGTCACTGTGGATTATGGTATGTAACTTCCTGTCACTGTGGATTATGGTATGTAACTTCCTAGACCCTCTGGCTGCTGGGAGAACGAAGGCATACGGCCAAAGAGAAAAGGGGACAATAAGAAAGAAATATAACCAAAGACAAATATAATAATTAAACCACAAAATGTGATAATGACGAGAATTATGGATGGGCCAATCGAACAGAGACAACAATACTGTGATCATTACTGTGAATAATGTCACGTTTTGTCTTTAGAGTTAGAACCAGTAACTTTCTGATTTGAAAACATTTCATAACGAATTTGTGTTTGTGATGTACAGTATTACGAATTATAAAAATTCCTTGTGACAAATGTGTAATCAGTTAAAACCCACGGATTGCATATTATTACCGTTACACTTATGTGTACCGATTATTCTATGTTCATGAATATCTGATTATAGTTTATATATCCTGATTAAATGCAAATATCATAGTTATTCATAAATTATAATTTACTAAATTACCAAGGTAAAATTATGTATTTTTGCATTTCATACCAAAGGTTTCCATGACTCTCTCTTATGTGCCAGTCAGTCATCGAAGAACAAACTGAGATTAAATAAAAGAAACTCATAAACACGTTTGAAAAGGATTGCTCTCAATGTTGTGTCTCGTAAATTGTGCCTATCATTGTCTATTGTGTTAGTCTTTCATTTATTTGCAATTAAATGCCATGTCCCTCCTTGAAACCTACCTCACACCTTGCTTCACCAAGGAATATCTGTATATACTTATTTTGTTATTTTTTCATGTATTATGTTTAATCGTTGCCTCACTTCACTATCTTAATTACAGCACATACTTCCTGGACAATATATATTATTGGTATCTTGTACCTATAATTATTTATAGTATCTGCTTTGTTCTGCAATTACAATAATATTTCAAACATATACAGCCATTGTTTTGAGTCCATCGGTATTTACTTATATTTTGTTTTGTGGATTACTCTCTTACTCTTTATGTCTGTCTTACCCATACTCACTCACACACACTCTCTCTCTCTCAGCCCCCAGCCATTTCTAGTGAACCTCTCAGGGCAGGACTATTAATATTAGCTCAACCGTTCTCTCAGTTTTCTCTTCCTGGTAAGTCGGTCCTCATTTTCTTCTGCTTAGAGATCCTTGGATAGACTAAGCCTGGACAACTATGGACATTACTGTATTTGCCTTGACATTTACCCATTCAGTAAATCATGACACATTTCCTCTAATTCTGGATACCAATAGACGACTATATTGACCTTAGGGAGGACTAAAGTGAACACAAAGTTTAATTGAGGTAGTATTAACCCACTGAGCCCCAGCGACGCACTGTTTGCATTGGCAATGTTTGTAACGCTAAACCCCAGTGTCACATAAGGTGCGTCACGGTTAATTACTCCGTTCCTATGGCATCTACAGTGCTCAGATTTGTATGCAAACTGTGTAAGTATCCCACGCAATAATGCCAATGGTTGAAAGCTCTCAAAGTCCAACCGCGTGCGCGTGAGTGCGGAAAAACCAGTTTTTGGCTGTTTTTGCCTACCCATTTCCCCATGTTAATTCCGACTTTCGGGCGCACCGTAGGACCCCTTAATGACCTACAGTAGGGGATCGGTTTTTTGTGGGTTTTCCTTCATTTCTAACCCATTCCTGGTGTTTTCTGGAAAAACACTTCTTTTTACAACCTGCCGGTCCTGGGTGGTACATTTATTATTAACTAGCTGGGGTTCAGTGGGTTAACCATCTATATTCCAGCCGCTCCTTCCCAATATGTGCACAGATTCTCGAAAATTAGTTTGAACAGAATGAAAAATGCATCATTGTCCTGAATGGTGTTACAATCATGTAAACTATAAATACTATTGTATATTGATAACTTTATAACTTTAATCAAGACTGTCGGTAGTATTTATACGAGTTGATCCTTAAATAACATAATAATGTCTATAGAACCAATGATAATAAACTTGTCAGCCTAATAATAGTTTTCTCGAGAGTAGTGTCTCGTGTCCATCTGCTTCTTCAATAGACTTAAAGGGAGTGACCTGCCTTTTTTTATCTTTCTTGGTTGCATCCATTCGATCCCATTCAGTCTACTGTTTTAAAGCATTTATCCCCATGCAGGTATCGATTTTTTCTTGGCGAGCGATAGCGAGCAATGGGATGCTGTTAAAGACAATTATAGTAGTTGTACAACGAAAGCTAAGTCTTGGGGATGAATGACCGTCCTCGATGAGTGGAAGGGAGATGGAGAGAGGAATATAGGGAGCAAGTAATTGGAAGATAAGAGGGATGAAGGATGAGGTGAAATAAATATGTAAGGAAAGAAAAAGATACAAATATAACTAGAACAAAATGGGTGAAAGGAACAAAGGGAATGAACAAACAACAGTATGAACAAATAATACTAATCTAAATATAAAATTAACAATAAATACAGGCAAACTAGGATTTTTGTTTTTACATATGGCAGCATAAGATATATTATTAGAAAAGGGGGGCAATGTGCTGGAAAAAAAAGGAATAGTGATAAAGTAAAAAAAGGCTTATCATTAATACTTGCCTTTGGAAGTAAAATTTCAACTTTTGCTGGAAGGTGAGAAATTGAAAAGGAGAGGGAAAACTGAAAAGAAACAGGGACAAGAGAGTTGAAACTACTAACATGTATAAGGGAAAGGGATGATGAAGGAATACATCCTCAAATAAAGGCATATATGTACAGTATATATATATATATATATATATATATATATATATATATATATATATATATATATTATATATAACTATTATATAACTATTGTGCAGTAGCATGTGAAACCATTAGCCTACATTGGGCAGAGGTCTGACAAAGGGAAATATGGAGAGTATGAAGTAAATACAGAAGAAAGTTGGACAAAAATTAACATTTCAAAAGAACCTGAATGTCAAGATTTGCTCTCATTAAAATACGAAGCGCACACGGTCCTCTCTCTCTCTCTCTCTCTCTCTCTCTCTCTCTCTCTCTCTCTCTCTCTCATCTAGTTTCCCTAGTAATATGTTACTCCCTTTATTGTTAAATATCTTAGTGTATTAGACCTTTTCATATTTAGTATAGATTTAATATGTACTTATTATAAGATTTTCAAACTGCAATATAATATTATCACAACCAACGTAGCATGCAATTTAAAACTTATTATTTATGCTTTAGCATTAGTAGGGTTGCTTTAAGGGAATATAAAATGTGATCTCACTAAATGTGTATAATATATGATTTGCATGAGGATATTTTGGTGCATAATCAACATATAATGATTGTGAGCAAACAAGAGCCCAAAACAAACAATACAAAGTGATATAAAAATGTAGAATCACCAGCAATACTTTAACCCCTTCAGCACGATGACGTTTTCTTACCATCGATTATGGCTAAATATAGACGATGTTTGTATGCAGTTAAGAAGAATCTGTGTTACTTAGAGGGTTTAATGTTATCCAATTATCCTCCTTGAGTCCTAGGAGTCGATTATAACCTAAAGAAAATCGTCTAATGGTAAACAGAATATGACAAAAATTGACGTCATCGTGCTGAAGAAGTTAGGAATATCTCACACACCTGTAAGAGGACCAGGAAAAGAGATGATGTCACTAAAAGTAACAGAAAATAGAGTGGGTAATTTTAGTGTTATTCTGACCATAACTAGACAAATCTAATCAGTTTAGAAAGGCAACACAGTCTGAAGTAAATATTTGGCTTAAACATAATTTCATAATATTGTCCAAAATGCTTATTTGCAACCAAACAGTACTGAACTGGTCAACGAGGATGTGAAAAGGTGAGGTGTAAGAACAGAGGGAATGGAAATGTAACGATCGCCTAATGTCTACTTAGCTATTCAAATTTTGTCTCACAATTTCTTATGTTAAACTTTCTGTTCTACATACAGTAGCCTATACCAACTAGCATACTTTCATAAAACTTGAACAACTAGAATATAAAGACTGCTTATGTAGATTGCAGACTTAATTTTTTTCTAAAATATAGCACTAATGGTTGTGTGTGTGTATGCTCCGACAAAGGATAAAACTGTAAGAGAGAAAGAGGAGTTCTGGGTGACTGTGGAGGCGTGCCTGGATAAGTTTGGCAAGAGAGAAAGAATATTTCTGGTTGGGGATATGAATGGGAAGGTGGGTGATAAGAATGTTGATGGAGTGGTGGGAGGGTGGGGGATACCATCAGAGGTGAATGGGAATGGTAGTGCACTTGTGGACGTATGTGTGGGGAGGAGGTTGTGGATAGCCAACACCTTCTTCCGACACAGAATGATACACAGGTACACATGGAAAGTGGTGTGGAGGAAGAAGGATGATACAGTGGTGGAACGAAAGGCACTGATTGATTATATATGTGTGGATGAACGAATGAAGAAATCTGTGCTGGATGATAGGGGTATTGGAGGGGGTCTGTCTGATCATCATGTAGCAGTAGCTAAAATTAGGATACAAAATATGGGGTGAGGAGAGCTGGACGGAGGTGAGAAGGTGGAATGGCGAGGAGGGTGGAGAGGTTGCAGGAGGAGGAAATCAAAGAAGAGTTCAGGAGAACAGTAGAAAGACGACTAGGTAGGTTTAACCTGGAAGGTATGGAGGAAGAGGAGGAGGTGAGCAAAGTGTTTAAAGAAGAGATCTGCAGCATGTGAGGAGGTGTGTGGAGTTAGGAGAAGAGGGTGAGGAGTGAAGGGTACATCATGGTGGACAGAAGAGGTAAAAATATACGTGGAAGATAAGAAGAAAGCATATAGAGAGTGGTTGGGTAGTAGAGGAAATGAAGATTTGGAGAGACAAAAAAGAGTGAGGTACTTGGAGAAAAAGAGAGGGGTGAAGAGAGTAGTGAAGGAAAGCGAAGAGTAAATGAGGAGTTTGGAAGGAATCTGAGTGTAAAATGGAGGGAGTGTAAGAAACTGTTCTGAAAAGAAGTCAAGAAAGTTAGGGAAGGTAAGATGGGAAACAGTAAGGGTGTGAAAGATAAGAATGGGCGAGTGCTAGCCGAGAAGCAAGAGAGAGTCGAAAGATGGAGGGAGTACTTCAACGAATTGCTGAATGTAAGGAATGAAGTGCCAGCAAACATAGTTGGATGAGGTATGGAAGGGAGAAGAGACCCATATGCACCCCGCCTATCTCCCATAAACTTGTACAAATTTCCTCCATATTCAAATAATTGTCCCATCTGGACTTGGTGAGCTCGTAACAGAACACAAGCACACCCACCACCAAACCACTTCATAAATCAACAATCCATGTATCCGCATCAACCCCGATCCAACCAATACCAGTCAAACCATTACCGCAGGCGTCGCCCATACTGACACCTTTCACAAAACCCCACACGACTGGCCTTAACCGAAGCAGGCCACCAAGACTTCCACTACCCCCCTCAGTACCACTGCAAAATCATCAAATACGTGTTATTTCTATGTGGTGAGCATCAAATGATATCAAGAACCACATCTCTGAAGGTCTTCTATGTGAATGCTCGAAGTATACGCAATATATTTTCAGAACTAGAGGAAATCGTGTTTACAGAAAATTTTGATGTAATCTGCATAACAGAATCCTCAAACTTCGTCACATAATACGCACTCCCCCACCACAGCCTCCTAATCTAAATGCATTCAAAACGACATTTTCTGGACCCCCCACACACACACCTGGAGAGTGGACCTGGGAGGGGATACGAAAGAAAATATAGCGGGCCCTACCTTTGCTATCCCCCCTCCCCCCATCGCTGGAGAGACAAGGTCCTTTGTCAACGCTAGGAAAGGCCAAGGTCGCACTTTTTCCGTGCAGTCAATTAAGACCTAGGAAGACCTAAGGAGTGATGAAGTACTCAGACCAGATTAAGGAAAGTATCTCACCTTCCCTCCATATCTGAGTGTTCTAAAAAACATCCCTAGGTGCTCCAAGGCCCAAAGTCTCAGTGGGGTTGTAAATAAGGAGTATTCAATATCTCCTGGTCCCTCTGTCAGCCTCACTGCAGAAGCCATTTTGTTGTTGGTCGCAAAGAGAATTTGAATAGCTCTATATTCTCTGTCAGACTCACTGCAGAAGTATCCGTGGTCTGTCTATCAGGCCCCCTTCTTAACATAAGTTTCACTTGATCATCAGTTGTTGTTAAAGTCAAACTCTCAACATCCTATCAGTTGTTGTTGTTGTTGTTCCCTAAGCTGCCTGGCCGAACAGCCCGGAGTCCCTGAGGAAGGCCATGGCCACGATCGGGCTTTCCCACAGATCTCTCATTGAGTGTTGATTGTGTTGTTGGCGTAAGTGGTTGTGTGAAATGCAGTCTTCTATGATGTGTTTAATGGTATGGGGTGCTGTGTTACATCCTGGGCAGACGTCGATGACGGAGTCATCCAGTGTCTTCTGATAGCTCAGGAGAGCTGGGTGGTGTCCGCATCTCAGCCTGGCCAGGTGGACTCTGTCCTCGCGAGGAAGGGAGGATTTGGAAGGATGGATTTTGGGAGGTCGTGCTTGCAGCTGCGTGTTGTCTGTGAGTGAGTGGATGGATCAGCGAGAGATGTGAGTATGGATGTGCTTCTGGAAGTTGGTTCGGGGTGGACAGGGAGGGAGAGAGGATAGTAATTGTGTGTGATACCGTGTGCTGGGTGTTGTTTTGATATTTCTTGGTGTCTGTGGGTGTGTTGCCATGTAGTTTAGTGGGTGGTCCTGGTTCGTGGAGGCTGTTGCCAGGAATTGAGTGCCTCTCATGTCCAGATGGTCTTTGACTTTGAGGATTTTGGTTTCTTGATGTAGGTGATCTGTGGGTGCAGTAGCTGTGCAGCCTGTAATGATCTTTAAGGCTTTGTTTTGAATAGTCTGTAAGGTCTTATGATGTGTTTCAGCTAGGTTAGAAGCCCAGGCTGGGCTTGCGTATTCCATCACTGAACTTATGTATTGTTTATATACTGTGGAGGTGGTTTTTTGTTGTGTCCAAATTTTGTGTGAGCAAGTGACCTGAGGGCGTTAAGTCTGGGTGTCAGTTTCTTTTTAATATTTGTGGTGTGCTGTTTGAATGTCATATGAGTATCAGATGTTACTCCTAGGATTTTGGGTGTGTGTGTATGTGTTAGGGGTGTGTTGTTTATGGTGAGTTGAGGGATGTATTCGTGTTCTCCTATCCAGCTTGTGAGCAGGGTTGCAGTGGATTTGGCTGGAGCTAGATTAAGTCTGTTTGTAGTGCACCAGCCTTGTAGTGTGTTGAGATAGGGTTGAAGGAGATCTGTTGCTCTGTTTGGGTCATGGTGTGTGCATGTGAGTGTTATGTCATCTGCATAGGAGGCTAAGTTTATTTGGGGCGTATTGGGTGTAGTTATATCGTGCATGTACAGATTGAAGAGTGCGGGCGATAGGACGGATCCTTGTGGGACTCCGTTTGGAAAGTTTCTGATTCTAGATGACTGACCGGCAAAAGATACGTGTGCACATCTGCCTGTTAGGAAGTTGACCAGCCACCTTTTTGTGTTGTTGTGCATGTTTGTGTTGTAGATTTTGTTTGTTAGGTTGTTGCGGGGGATGGCATCGAAGGCTTTACTAATGTCGAGTGTGGCTAATAATGATCTGTGTGGTGGTCTAGCTGAGTTGATGCCGTCAAAAGCTCTTTATGTAAGGTCTGTGAGAAGAATGATTGTGGAGTGCAGTGGCCTAAAGCCATGGTGTGTTGGAGCTAGTTGTAGGTCGGGTGTAATTAGTTGTAATACTAGGCGTTCCACGACTTTGGAGGGGGTGCAAAGGAGTGTGATGGGGCGGTGCGAGGAGGGTAGCGTGGGGTCTTTGTTGGGTTTGGGGAATGTGATGATACCATGCTTCCAAATGTCTGGTATTGTGTTGTGTGAATAACTGTAGTTTGATATGTTAGTGAGTGCTTGTATGCCTTGAGGTCCCAGGTGTCTGAGGTGTATGTTGCTTATGTTGTCTAGGCCACAGGCGAGTGAGTTGTTGAGATTGTTGATGATATGCTTTGTCTGGTGATTGGTGAAGGGTGTATAGTCAGGGTCTGTGGGGAATTGTCTCTTACGTCGGATGACACGTCGGTCGTCTTTGTGAGGGTTTAGGTGGCTGACATGTGAGAAGTGATTGATGAGAGTGTTTGCTTGTTGTTTACATGATGGAGTAGAGTCTGTTGTTGTGATTGCAGCATGTGATTGTGTTGTGTTGTGTTGCTGTTGAAAAGTGTGATGCTGTTTAGTGTTTTGTAGAGTTTTTTGGGGTTTGTTTTGTGATCAAGTATTTGTAGGAAGTTATTCCAATTTAGTTTTTGTTTTTCTTGTATTTTGTTGTTAGTCTGGGTGTTTACTGCTTGGATTTGTTGTGTGATGTCTTGTGTGTGGGGTTCTGGGGAGTTGTTTCAGTATGTCACGTTGTCTGATGAGGTTTTGAATTTCTGGTGTGAAGTTGGGGTTGTGTATTTCTGTTACCTCTTGGAATGTGTTTCTTGTCAGCGTTTTGGATAGTTTTATTGAGTATGTGTACAGCATTGTTGATGTTAGTGATGTGTGTACTGTTTAGAGTTGTGAAGTGTTGTTCTGTCTCGTTTGTGAATGCTTCCCAGTTATCTCTTTTATAATTGGTGTATGTGTGTTTGTGTGTGAGTCTGGTTTTGGTGGTGATAATGATTGGGAGGTGGTCAGAGCCTAAGGTTCTGACCACCCTCCAGGATGTTGTGGGGGCGAGTTCTGGGGAGCAAAAGGTGATGTCTGGAGATGATGGGTTATAGAGGGCTTGGTAGGGAATATGGGTATGTTGATGGATGTCATTAAGGATGATGAGGTTATCAGTTTGGCTTTGTAGTACCAGCCCTCTGTTTGTGTCAGGGTTGTCGACAAACCAGGCCGACGTCTTGGCGTTGAAGTCACCACCCAGGATGATGTGTGGGGTGTTTGTGATGTGTTGTAAGTGTGGTCTGTATTAATTTGGTACTGTAGGGGATGTATGTGTTTATGATGGTTATGTTGGAGTTGTTGCCAGTGCGTACTTTAATTGATTGTATTTCTGTTGTGTTATCATTTGGGGGGAGGAGGGATTTGGTATGTACACTGGTAACTATGTATGATATTTCTTTGTGTACCAGGGTGATGAGCCCACCGCCGCCTCCGACGGCCCGGTCTTGTCTGATGGTGGTGAAATCATGAAATGTAGGTGTTTTTTGTGTTGTGCAGAGTTTTGTTTCTTGTCAGATGGCAATGTGTATGTTGTGTTGTTTGATGAAGTGTGAGAGTTTGTGTTTCTTTGTGTTGATGCCATCTATGTTCAATTGGAGAATGTTAATGTTATGTGCACGATGTATGTTGGGTGGTGCTGCACGAGGATGGGGTGGGGGTGAGGGTTGGGATGGGTGAGGTGGAGGTGGGGGTGTGGATTGGGGTGCAGGAGATGGGGGTTGGAATGGATTAGGATGGGGTGTGGTGTGTTGGGTTGAGGATGTGGATGGTATGGGAAGGTTAGGTGGGTTAGGGAGGAGAGGTGGACGGGTTTTATGGGGGGGGGGGGGGGGAGTGGATGATATGGAAAGGTTAGGGGGGTTGGGGAGGAGAGGTGGAGAGTTTTTGGGGGGGGGGGGGAGTGGATGATATGGGAAGGTTAGGTGGGTTGGGGAGGAGAGGTGGACGGGTTTTAGGGGGGGGGGAGTGGATGATATGGAAAGGTTAGGTGGTTGGGGAGGAGAGGTGGACGGGTTTTAGGGGGGGGAGTGGATGATATGGAAAGGTTAGGTGGGTTGGGGAGGAGAGGTGGACAGGTTTTAGGGGGGGGGGGGGGGGAGTGGATGATATGGAAAGGTTAGGTGGGTGGGGGAGGAGAGGTGGACGGGTTTTAGGGGGGGGAGTGGATGACATGGAAAGGTTAGAGGGGTTGGGGAGGAGAGGTGGACGGGTTTTAGGGGGGGGAGTGGATGATATGGAAAGGTTAGGTGGGTTGGGGAGGAGAGGTGGACGGGTTTTAGGTGAGGTTTTGACTGGGAGAGGGAGGGGCATGAAGAACAGGTCCAGGTGTTTGTGTAGTGTTTCTTGGAGGCAAGTGTTGTGCAGGTGAAGTGTATCCAGTTCCCGCATGAATTGCAGAGAACTGAACCCTTAGTGTGACGACTCGAAGTGATGGGTTTTGAGCAAGTTGGACATATTGTATGTATGTGTAGGTGGGTCCTGGGTTGCTCTATCAGTAATTAATATTGTTATCTTATGAGTAGGTTTTTACAAGCTAGTTCGACCACTCAGTCACCTAACCACTGCCTACTAACCAGCTCTGCCTTACCTTACATCATACTCTAGTCTAGCTAGATTATGCCGCCCCCCCCCCCCCCCTTATATTTCAACCACGCTCACGAGCATAATTCCTGATTATTGAATATATCATCCTTGCCTAACTCTGTGTACGTCGTGTATATATATTATTTGTCCTATTTGTTGTTTAATTGTTTTTGTACAGGTAGTACTTACCAATTATTTACCAATTGTACGCTGTTAATTTGGGTAACCTCTTCAAGGTAGGCCCAGAGTATATCTAATATCCCATACTATTTCATGTCATGTTGGGACTGTCACGTCCTATGATTCTACCTACACTAAATATAATAAATGTGTGAAACCTGGTTTGACTCCTCACTCCGATACCTTTCCCTTAGCAATTAACTACTCACCAACATACAGTACAGTTTATACAGCCCTAACTCCTCCTCATCTATAACAAGGGCTGATATCTTATACATACAGTATATACATCCTGGCAGACATCCAGAGAAGAAAAGGTCAAGAAGTGATATTAACCCCTACTGTACCATAGGGTACTACCATAAATGTACCCCCCAGTACCAAGCAATGTGGCCAAAATGGCTTCAGAGGCAAGATATAACATCTTGATGAAACATTGACCCAGACAGCCTGTGGAAGCTTGCAGCTAACCTTAGAAATGTTGCCAATTCTTTAGAACAGTGTTTACAAGTAATGGTATCAGCCACTGGCTGATACTGGCAGTTACAAGGACCGTATATTACTGACGGCTTGTAACCGTCGCTGGGACTGGGGAGTGATTTATCTACTGACGGCTGGCAACTGTCGCTGGGATTGTATGGGTTAAGGAAGGAGGGGAGTGCATGATGAAATTCTGTGTCGAGAGAAAATTTGAAGAGGTTGGTTTTGACGTGAAGGGCTGCGAGGATCAAATGAAGACAAACCTGAGAGTGTAAAAGCCAATTATACACCAAGGGCAGTTTGTGAGGCGGAGGACAAAGAAAAAGAGAGGAAAATTAAAATGGGAAGTGTGTCAGAGAGAGAGAGAGTGTGTGCTAAATAGATACACAGACTGCACAAACCTTGCGGTCCCTACTAGGCAGTCCGGACTTAATGGTAACATAGAATTTACTACAAAGTGGAAGAGAGAGAGAGCGAGAGCGAGAACAAGAGCTAGGGCAAGTGGGGGGAGGGAGAGTGAGTGGACAGCCCAGATAAGAAGAAAGTTAAGCATGGTTCACACATACAAGAGTCAGTGCCCGAGTGCAGCATGAGTGAGGACATTTTCAGATTCGGCAATGACTCTGGCATGCTCTTCGTGACTCGTGTTACATGCGTGTGAGTCATGTTGGTATCGGGGTGTGTCCTAGGGACTCTTGACGTGGCCTAGAAATTTCATGCTGGCATGAAATTTCTTGTCCCCGTCAAAAGTCCGAAGGACACATGTGTAGACACGTGTTGACTCTTGTTGACTCTTCGTGACTCGTGTTGACTCTTGATGAACTCTGCATAACTCTTCGTGACTCGTGTTACGACCGGGGCTCGTATAAAACAAGGGCTCTTAATCATTGGACTAGAAAGGCACACAGCCACAACGGTAACACTAGATCCAACCCTCGAACTTATAATGCCGGCGCACAAAAAAACACCTATACCCTCCAGAGTTAAATCTGCGATAACGGGGTTTCCTATAACTCGGTATAAATGCACTACTACTACAGGCTGATGATCTCTGATACAGCCTGATCACAACAACATACAATTACGTTAATAAGGTATACAAGGAAAAGATAGAGATCTTAATTAAATCACTGCAATGATTTAATGCAAACTAGAAGAAGGTATATTTAAAGTTACTCTAAACAATAATGAACTGTCACTCCTATACTAAAGAAAGTGAACGAAAGTCCCAAAGCATCGAGCAGGAATCTTCTGAAGAAAGTCTGATGCTGGGGTAAGATGATCGTATCGGATTTTGAACTGTTATATAAAGCAGGGACAATATAGGACAAGTGTAGAGGCAGAGAGTGTTAACTGACACGGGAATAACGATAAATGCACATTAGTATTATCTCCAACAACAAAAGAAGTACTTAGTCAGGCAACTCAAAAAGCCTGCTCAGGTTGTGCAACTCAACAACAACCAAGGCTTACAGTCAACGTGAATAAGAATGCTGCATACATAACATAAGAGTTTATAATTCTAAACGGGTGTCTGCTAGGCTAATAAAGTCTAGCTGGGATGTACACAGTCAGAAAGACCACCTAGGCTTCCCACATCTCCGTTGCGATTGTACAGGTTCAACAAAACCTAGTACACATCGGAAATCACAACAACAATGGCATCACCCCAGTCTAGCATTAAATAGCCCAGCAGACAGCCAAGGAATAGGCAGGGAGACACCGTGAGTGTGTCGAACCTCTACAGACAAAATGGTAACCCCTCCAAAATGCCTAACTAAACATATAATATCGGAGAGCTTCAGCATATAATACGATGGCCGATATATGAAATCGTGCAGAACCAAAGGGAAGTTATGATATTAAATAGAGAGGAAGAATGAGAGGTAAGAAGTTGAGAGAGAGAGAAAGTGCTCTATAGGTAGAAGTCGGGGACAGGTGGCAAGGGATATGTTAGGGGTATGCTGGTCAAGCAAGCTCTGAGCAAGGAAGGCACAAGGCAGCAGGGAAGTGCGGGGGAACTACCTCCTGACGCGGCGGGAGGGGGTGGTGAGGCGGCCAGCCACTCAGAGGGCCTGGCCGTGGCATGACGTCACCTAGGCAACGTGTAACACTGCGCGAGTACGCTCTGTCTCCTGCACTTACTCACTCACACTCTCTAGCTGTATCATTCAGTCTTATACATTAAACTTACAACTGATGATATAAAATACAATGCATTTTCACAGGCGAAAATAAAGACCACTTCTGTACTGCCTGTGACATGACAATTCACAAGAAAGAAAGTACAACATTGTAAACAGACTGTAGCCAAATACACTGCCCTGGCGAGTGCTAGCAAGTGGCCAAGCGAGCGGCTGAGCCCACGTGGCGTTCTGCCAAGCTGCAGGCGTCACACTCGCTTGTGACCCAACTTCTTCAAAATATAATATTAAACCATATTTAACCATATGAAAACATCAAAATTGCAAAGACCCTTTAGAAAACAGAGTCCGCTAGTGTTATTTGTGTACATTTCGTATTATAATTTTCCCTATCATCTGCTTTCTCTCTCTCTATTACTTATATTTCTATCTACACTATTCATTTCCATCTGTATCTAGCTATCTCCCTTAGTTATCAGCTTTTACATTTGTTATTTGGTCTCTATAGAATCTGTAAATAATTTCTGATTTGATGGGATAAATAAACTAATTATACCACTAACACAATGAACAAAAATACACAAGCCGATTAAAGAAATGTAAACACATATGTCCCTGATTCTTCAGTGAGAAGTGAAAGCCATCGATAACATGAGTAAAAATTAGCTTGTTATGAAACAGAGACTTAACATTCTGAATGATAAATTGTCAATAGCCTAGATCGGCTTTAAAAAAAGACGGGGGAAATTTATATTATATACTTTTGTCATAATCATTATTAATGTAATGGTAGGACATTATTATTTTCATTTCCACGGCATTAGAAACTAAACAATTATTAAAATTACATCAAACAACATATAATTCTGTCCATTATTAAGGGAGATAATTATATAATGGAGATAGATAGATGGAAGGTTGTTAGGTCCAAGTGAGCGTAAGATGTGCGAATTATGAAATAAGCCTATACTCTCTTAAAATATAAGGTGTCGGAATCATACGTTCAGCCTTACATAAAAGATAGGGTGAATGTTTTGATTTGCTTTTTGTGTTTTCATAATAATTATTAATGTAATGGTAGGATAGTATTTTTGTCCATTGTATAGCATTAGAAACTAAATAATGATTAAAAAAACATGAAACAACAAATAATTCTGTTCATTAATTAGGAAGATAATTAGATACAGAAGATAAATACAGTAGATTGGTAGAGGGGAAGAGGTCATTCGGTCTAAGCAAGCGATAATGTGTGCGACAATTTATGACATTTTTAGCGCTATTTCTTTTCTGTATATATTTTTTCTATATACTGTATATTTTGAACTATATAGTTTTTACTTACTATTTTCTATCTGTCTATTTTACTGTCCTACTTTTCCTTCTGGGAACGGTAGGCTAGGAATCCTCCTCACCTTGTAAATTTCATCTACTAGACGAGACAGAGAAAGGGGTGAGAGAACGCGAAAGTGGTACCAAACCATAAAAATTGGAACTTTAAATGTTGTTTCTGTTCGGTCTGTCTCGAGTCGGCCACCCCCAGCTACGGGGTGTGCATGAGTATATACATACATACACACATTCATACATACATGCCGGTACATTTACTTTTAATAATGTCCGATGTCACCCGAAATTACTACGAAGTCATCCCATTAAATCTGGGAAACATGAAGTTTCTTGTAATGGCCAAGCAGTATACTATAGGGAAAAAGTAATTATGTGTGTGGCCTCTCACATAGTTGTAGAACAATCTGGTGTAGGTCAATTGTCTTCACAACATCCCATTACTTACGGTCGGTAAAAGTCTGACATGCATACAAAAAATGTGTTTTCTTTGTTTCATATTCACTATTTTTCCCCACACATTACGTAAATGGGTTTACATTATAAGTTGATCCTACATTTAGTTACAACATTCCTCTTAATTACTACAAATTTGTTTTTCACAACCCAATTCTCCTTTCTCTCTATTGCATTTGTTTTACATATTATCCAAAATGTCCGAAGTTGTCCACCTGTCCGATGACACCCCAGATGACGGCACTCTTCGTGACTCTTGTGACTGTACCGACTCTCTGTTTTCGTACCCTGGAATTTGACCGTTATTTTTCAAATTTCCTCAACTCGTGTTGTGTTCGTGTTACACTCTACGTGACTCTTGTTGACTCTCTGTGACTCGTACTGACTCTTGGATGAACACATACCGACTCTTGTTGACTCTTGGTGAATCGGGAACAGTGACCTACACGGGCTAGTTCTTGCCAGTGTCACAGTGTCACCCTTCGTTCACTCGTGCTGGACTCGGGCACCGACTCTTGTATGTGTGAACCATGCTTTAGGAGACGCAGCATTACTTAAGTAAAGAATTTACTTCCTGAAGACTTAACAGTCGAAGTACCACAAGACTCTTCTCGACCGTATTAGAAACAGCAAGACAGTAATGTACAGTAAACTTTACAGCAAATATATAATGCAAAACAATACATGCATTTCGAAATAAAGGAAGGGTTTCATAAATTGTACGATCATTTATTGAGTTAATACATATATGGTCGAATAATATATAATCAATATTGATTACTCCGCAAGGCTGTAGTGCACAGCGATATTTATTTTACGAAAGGTGATGAGACAAATAGGATCAACGGTCTGTGTGGTTGATGTATCTTTATAAATCTGTATATATTCTATATTCGTCATTCCACCTATCTGTCTTTCCACCAATATCTATATAGATCAGTATAACTTTATGTGGCTCCATCTCTCTGTCCTTCCAGCAATCTCCCTTCAAACTTCTGGCTCCATGATGAGGCAGAGAAGGTCCACAAGTTTTCGTGGTCTTCCCCTTCCCCCTCTACCCATCACCACTATTCGGTACTAGGACCAATTCTCTTTCTAATTTACATCAACGACATAGATGAGGGTCTCACCTGTACAATCTCAAAATTTGATGACGATACAAAAATTGCAAATAGCGTACTCTCAAAAGAACAAGTTGACGATATGCAACACAATCTAGATAAATTGTCATGTTGGGCCCAAATATGGCAAATGAGTTTCAATGCGGATGAATGTAAAGTACTACATATCGGATACCTAAATGAGAAAGCAAACTATTCGATGAATGGCACTCAGCTTAAGAATGTAAACAGAGAAACCGATCTGGGAGTAACAATATCGAGTAACCTAAAACCGAATCAACAATGTTCAGAAGTTGTTAAGAAGGCAAACAAAATAATTGGCTTTATAGGCAGGTCATTTGAGCATAAATCCAAAGAAGTTATCCTAACCCTTTACAATTCCTTAGTCCGCCCTCTTCTGGAATACTGCGTTCAATCCTGGTGCCCTTATTACCAAAAAGATATAAACAAGCTAGAACGAGTTCAACGTAGAGTTACCAAAATGATACCTAGCCTAAAAAACAAACCATACGAAGAGCGTCTTAGAGAATTAAATCTATATCCTTTAACCCAGCGCAGATTAAGAGGTGACTTAATTCAAGTGTTCAAAATCGTCAAAGGCATCGACAATATGAACTGTAGTAAGTACTTCACTATCGACCAATCTAATTACACGCTGGGAAACGGTTGCAAAATTATTGGTAAATCTTTTAACTCACACGAATCTAAGAATTTCTTCTTCAATCGAGTTGTCAACTTGTGGAATGGGCTTCCCCGAGACGTTATAGACTGCAGCATTTAAACTCCGCTTAGACAAATATCTCGCATCAAACCCGCGACTGACTGCGTTTGTAAATGAATAACTTTATTTTATCCCCCCCTCAGTTACTAACCCATCTGTCCCCTACTAACTTCCTAATCCTGCCACGGACATTAGTTCCAGGGCAGTAGTTCCCTTTCCAATGTTCCCTTACCCACTCTAAACCACTGTTTGGACAATTGATCCTCAGTGTTTTGGAGGACAAGCAGCCTAGAAGGGTCACTAGACCTATTGTTGCTTGATTTCCTTTGTACTCCTTTGTACCACCCTTCCCATCCAACCACGTATCTGTTCGGCTACACCACAACTCCAGGTTAGTTATATATTATTGTTGGTATATATTTACTTACTGCATTATGTCTGAAATTCTATGGAGTTGCTTCACCTACGTACGGTACAGCACGCTACAATGTCTACTTTAATTACGGGGTTATAATGACCCTTGGCAGCCAATAAGTTGCCCGCGTTCTAAGATAAATTGTCTACGCGAGACAATGAACGACATGTAAGTAACATACTGGTAGTGGGGTACATTGGTTAGGGAGGTATTACGTTTCATTCCTTCACAATCGGGATAACTGACATTTTTATGTGCTAGCTAAAACGTGCGCAATTGTCCAGTTAGCCATACTTCAATTACACCTAACTCAATCTAGATCCCGGGATGGTAATAACTAGAAAGCACAAGCAAAAATAGTTTGGTTATTACGATCTAATAGCAGTTTTTCTTGAAAAACACATTTCAGGCAAATATATTAGAAATATGGATTCTTTGACGAGTCTCACAATCAACATTATCATGTATTAGCTCTACTACACATGCGAATAAGGCAACGTCGACAACAGTAATGATCAGCTATATTCCAATTACAACCAACATTATCTGGATCCTGTGGCGGTACTAAGTAAAAACGTACAAACAAAGACATTTTTGAGATTACGATCCAGAGGCTATTTTATCACTGCTTGAGTTCCAATTCACGCTCCAGGTAAATTTGATTGGGAATATGAAAACGTGCTCATCTTTACTAACTCATTCTAGTAATATTCTCACAATCAATACATGGTCAAAGTCAAATAATTAATAATTATCTTCTACATTTATGCATAGGTACAAAACCTCTACATTTTGTAACATACGAATGTGGATTGCAAAATGTTATTACTTTCTAGCAGAGAAGCCTTAACCGAAAGTGTGTCAGTGTAATAATTGTGGTCGTACAGAGAGCGATGGATAATTTGGTACTTTTGCAGAACACTTTTAGTATAGTAAACCCATATTTGACCCTACCAAGAATTTACCTGATACCTCTGGTGGACGCTTCTGAACTAGCGCCAGAGCTACGACTGTCGACATCAACAATACCCAACACTTAGGATATACACAGTTTATCTCGATTTTTTGTGATTCTACATGATTATATTTTAGATAAAGTGGTAGTGGTGGATAGAGTGGTAGTAGTAGATAAAGTGGTAGTGGTGGATAAAGTTGTAGTGGTAGATAAAGTGGTAGTGGTGGATAAAGTGGTAGTGGTAGATAATGTGTTAGTGTTATATAAAGTGTTAGTGTTATATAAAGTGTTGGTGTTAAATAAAGTGGTAGTGTTAGATAAAGTGGTAGTACAAAGGAAATCAAGCAACAATAGTTCTAGTGACCCTTCTAGGCTGCTTGTCCTCCAAAAGACTGAGGATCAAGTGTCCAAACAGTGGTTTAGAGTGGGTAAGGGAACATTGGAAAGGGAACTAATGCCCGTGGCAGGATTAGGAAGTTAGTAGGGGACAGATGGGTTAGTAACTGAGGAGAGGATAAAATACAGTTATTCATATACAAACGCAGTCAGTCGCGGGTTTGATGCGAGATATTTGTCTAGGCGAAGTTTAAATGAATCAACGGTGCTGCAGTCTATAACATCTCGGGGAAGCCCATTCCATAAGTTGACAACTCGATTGAAGAAGAAGTTTTTAGCTTCGTGTGAGTTAAAAGATTTACCAATAATTTTGCACGCGTTTCCCCGCGTGTAATTAGATTGGTCGATAGTGAAGTACTTACTACAGTTCATATTGTCGATGCCTTTGATGATTTTGAACACTTGAATTAAGTCGCCTCCTAATCTGCGCTGGGTTAAAGGAAATAGATTTAATTCTCTAAGACGCTCCTTGAATGGTTTGTTCTTTAGGCTAGGTATCATTTTGGTAACTCTACGTTGAACTCGTTCTAGCTTGTCTATATCTTTTTGGTAATAAGGGCACCAGGATTGAACGCAGTATTCCAGAAGAGGGCGGACTAAGGAATTGTAATGGGTTAGGATAACGTCTTTGGATTTATGCTCAAATGACCTGCCTATAAAGCCAATTAGTGTTAGGTAAAGTGGTAGTGGTGGATAAAATGGTAGTTTTGGATAAAGTGGTAGTGGTGTATAAAGTGGTAATGTAAGATAAAGTGGTAGTGTTAGATAAAGTGGTAGTGGTGGATAAAGTGGTAGTGGTAGATACATTGGTAGTGGTAGATAAAGTGGTAGTGATGAATAAAGTAGTAGTGGTCGATAAAGTGGTAGTGGTGGATACAGTGGTAGTGGTGGATACAGTGGTAGTGGTAGATAAAGTGGTAGTGGTAGATAAAGTGGTTGTGTTAGATAAAGTGGTATTAGTAGATAAAGTGGTAGTGTTAGATAAAGTGGTAGTGGTGGATAAAGTTGTAGTAGTGCATAAAGTGATAGTTATGGATAAAGTGGTAGTGGTGGATAAAGTGGTAGTTAGATAAAGTGGTAGTGTTAGATAGTGATAGTGGTGGACACAGTGATAGTGGTAGATAAAGTGGTAGTGGTAGATCAAGTGGTAGTGGTGGATAAAGTGGTAGTGATAGATAAAGTGGTAGTAGTGGAAACTGGTGGTGATAGATAAAGTGGTAGTGGTGGATAAAGTGGTAGTGGTGGATAAAGTGGTAGTGGTAGATAAAGTGGTAGTGGTGGATAAAGTGGTAGTGGTGGATAAAGTGGTAGTGTTAGATAAAGTGGTAGTGGTAGATAAAGTGGTAGTGATGGAGAAAGTGGTAGTGATAGCTAAAGTGGTAGTGGTGGATACAGTGGCAGTGGTGAATAAAGTTATAGTGGTATTAGTAGATAAAGTGGTAGTGTTAGATAAAGTGGTTTTAGTAGATAAAGTGGTAGTGTTAGATAAGTTTGTAGTGGTGGATATAGTTGTAGTAGTGGATAAAGTGGTAGTTTTGGATAAAGTGGTAGTGGTGGGTAATATGGTAGTTAGATAAAGTGGTAGTGTTAAATAAAGTGATGGTGGTGGATAAAGTGATGGTGGTGGATACAGTGGTAGTGGTAGATAAAGTGGTACTGGTGGATAAAATGGTAGTTTTAGATAAAGTTGTAGTGGTGGATATAGTTGTAGTAGTGGATAAAGTGGTAGTTTTTTTTATAAAGTGGTAGTGGTTGGTAAAATGGTAGTTAGATAAAGTGGTAGTGTTAGATAAAGTGATAGTGGTGGATAAAGTGGTAGTGGTAGATAAAGTGGTAGTGGTGGATAAAGTGGTAGTGTTAGATAAAGTGGTAGTGGTGGATAAAGTGGTAGTGTTAGATAAAGTGGTAGTGGTAGATAAAGTGGTAGTGGTAGATAATGTGATAGTGGTGGAAAAAGTGGTAGTGATAGATAAAGTGGTAGTGGTGGAAAAAGTGGTGGTGATAGATAAAGAGGTAGTGGTGGATAAAGTGGTAGTGGTAGATAAAGTGGTAGTGGTGGATAAAGTGGTAGTGGTGGATAAAGTGGTAGTGGTGAATAAAGTGGTAGTGGTAGATACAGTGGTAGTGGAAGATAAAGTGGTAGTGGTGGAAAAAGTGGTAGTGATAGATAAAGTGGTAGTGGTGGATAAAGTGGTAGTGGTAGATAAAGTGGTATTGTTAGATAAATTAATAGTGGTAGATAAAGTTGTAGTAGATAAAGTGGTAGTGGTGAAGAAAGTGGTATTAGTGGATAAAGTGGTAGTTTTTGATAAAGTGTTAGTAGTGGATAAAGTGCTAGCTGTGGATACAGTGGTAGTGTTAGATAAAGTGGTAGTGGTAGACCAAAGTATGTATCAGCTACAGACATTTTGACTAACTGATTATAATAAAGAATTGTTGAAGGAGAGGGAGGGTTGATAGGTCCGCGATGTCGCCAATTTCCCACAATGCACCGCGGTAAACATTGCGTTCAGCGCCTTTATCGGCCACTGTAGGCATTTATTGGTAGGGAGATGAAGTGCTCTGTAATGACGATATTTTGATCGCATGAGCACAAATTCGGTTCATGTTATCTATTCTTAGTATAGTTTTTGTTGTGAATCCTAGCTGGTATATAATTATACCGTAGTTTGAATTTCCCGGGTTCACGACAGCTGATTCCTTTTTGTTTATACGCATTACATTATTTATCTTTGTGGATAAATATTACTGTGGTTGCACCAATTATATCTTAGTTTATTTTCCCTTATTATTTAATCACGGGGGATGATATAGAACCCTTAAATATATTTTGTTATTTTGTCACGATAAAAGGGAATATCAGACACACTTCAGACAGACTTCACCCGGCCAAGACAGACCGCCAGCTGCTGCCACATAACAACAAAACATTCCTGATATTCACCTACCGACATGTCCATCATCTAATCTACACTCTTTACATCACAGCTAAGTTCCTTTAATACTAGAAGTACTTCATAGATATTACTGGGACTACTACAGATAACCTACACATACATGTTTACAAGTAAGTCAACCGCCGACCCGGTATCATTTTTATAGCCTAGGCCAATTCATTTTTCCAGGTTTAATTATTTAATTTATATCCGTATCTCCTCTACCCCCTAGGAATAATAAGCAGGATAGGTTTAGTGATTGCAATAATATATGCATAGTGTATAATATAGTAATTCTTGGAAATGTACATGTTTGTGAAGTTTTAAATACGAAATATTAAGACATATTCTTCTTCGTTTGTCTTTGATTGGTTGTTGGAATAAGGCTAATTGCAAATTTGTATATTTCTTAACAGAACATCTTTAATCAAAGGTTTCTCATTGTGGTCATGCAACGGTTATGTGTGTAATGCTTATCATATTTAGTACATTAGTCCCAAAATTACATCAAATTTTGTTCGTGAAATATTCATTATCGATGAAATTCGATCGCAAAAACATTTTTGGTTCATGTCACTTTTAATGTATGCGTATTATTTCATTGTGGAGTCTTAAATGCGAAATATTAGGACTGCCGAAATAAGCTTGTTTATGTTGTGGCTTTGATAGGTTGTTGGAACAAAGCTAATAAATATGTATAATAGCTAACAGTCCTACCTACATAATTATATGAGTAGAGTTCGGTTAAGAAACTTAATGTATAACAGTAAACTATATAGTTAAGTTATCATTAGGCTAAATTCTATTAGATTCTAGTCACCAGTCGATCAGGTCAATACCCAGGGAAGGCCACATAGGCATATGAAAATGAGTTGCTGTAACTCCTGTTTCATTTGCCTGGCTTCCCCCACTGTTTCTATTTGTGCCTCACCTACACAGAGAATCATTCAGGTAGCTCTCACAAACACCTCGTCCTCCTATTCATTTTACTACACTTGACAAACACACCACACTTCTCTCCAATACAAATACAGTACCTCTAACGTACCTTGATTATGGCTCTCTATCATTCTTTCAATCTTGAGGGGATCCTTGTTACAGGAAGCTTTGCCTTTTGTTTCCTTAATGCACATAGCAAATACACCTTATATATTCAGATTTCTCTTCGATATCGGGTACTAATTGGATCACCGCGTGCAAATCGGCTAGCTTACCCAATATATTATCATTGTTTTCTGATCAATATATAAGAAGCCTAGAAGTAAATGCAGAGTGAGCGTTCCTTTATGTGGGTAGGGGTTGTTTATTAGTATATTAGTATATTAATTTATAATGTTTTCAGTTTCCTCCCTAGACCTCCATCAAGCTCAATAAAATATCCTCAAGATCCCCCTTCAAGATAAATGTGTACATTTTTCAGAAGAAAAATGTCCTGGCCAAAGGCTGATTCTTCCAAAATGACAGGCTTACCATCGCTCGCCAGGAAAAATCGACACCTATATACGAAATGTCTTGAAAATCGACAAACTAATGGGGCGATCGTCTTATAATCTTAAAACTAATGGGGCTAAATATGAGGGAGAAGGGGGTCAGACAAATCAACTACCTCCATCTTTAAAATGTAGCTATTCTCTCTCGTGTGTGTTAAAGCCAAGTAGCCATGAATATTTAATGTCGAATATAAAAAATGGCTCAACATTTTTCGGCCCTTGACAAAATCCCCTCTCGTTAAACAGTTTTGAGAATTATATTTGTGTAGGCACTTTTTCTAGTTATGTAACATTACACATTTAGTCTGAATACCTTGATAAATATATATATATTTCTAGTTATGTAACATTACACATTTAGTCTGAATACCTTGATAAATATATATACATTTCTAGTTATGTAACATTACACATTTAGTCTGAATACCTTGATATATATATACATTCCGAGTTATGTAACATTACACATTTAGTCTGAATACCTTGATAAATATATATACATTTCTAGTTATGTAACATTACACATTTAGTCTGAATACCTTGATATATATATATACATTCCGAGTTATGTAACATTACACATTTAGTCTGAATACCTTGATAAATATATATACATTTCTAGTTATGTAACATTACACATTTAGTCTGAATACCTTGATATATATATACATTCCGAGTTATGTAACATTACACATTTAGTCTGAATACCTTGATAAATATATTTACATTTCTAGTTATGTAACATTACACATTTAGTCTGAATACCTTGATAAATATATATACATTCCGGTACGCTATTCGCTGACAAGTAAGAATATCATAAACAAACATTATCTTCAACTGCAGCCATATTAATAGTATATTATTATAAAACAAAATTTTAAACACAATATTTTAAATTCTTATTATCGCCTATATTACCAAGCAAAATAAATACAATTGATCAAATTATCTCATAAAATCCAAAGTCAATGAACCATATTATAGCAAATACACCCATAGTCGACGTAAGTTACATTTAGAATCTATAGTCAATCCAATTATATATGAAATTATATGTTATTTGGAAAGACACATAATATTATTTGATCTTAAATCAAACCGTACCCCAAAAATGATGCTTGCCTTGCGCACCACTATCAAGTAAATATATTTGCAAGCATGAATATAGACATCTACACAAATATACATAAACACGTAAATGACACAGTACACACTATTTTATATTTAATTTCAGCCAAAGAATGTGGTCAATAACTTTCCTGTGAGTTTGTGCATATGTTTGTATGATGATACCATTGATAACGTTAAAACCCCCACGCCCAAATGGGGAAATATTTTGTTTCCCATAATTTAATTTCCATGTGAATTCAGCGACTAACCGGATGGTAATGTTAAAGTTCTCGACTAAAGATTAGTGTCGACATGTTAACTAAATATTATCTATATGCTACTTCAAGGCACTGGCCACAGGCACATACAACACGTGTGATTATAAATATAATACCCTTAAGAAAACACAACTTTTGGAGGCGTGCAGGGTAATAAAATATATCTTCACTATTATCTGTCTATGAGCAAAAGCACATTAAGAACACCATTTTACTAACAAGCTCAACAAGTAATATTAATATTATCACTAGGAAACACTTTACACACTTGATTATTATCATAGTACATTTAATAGTAAAGTAGAACAAATATAAAGTAATAATATATAAATGTAAGCTGTTTAGGCAAACAAAAAATAAGTTATTGCTGGGGGTAGTAGTAAAATAATGTTATGTAAGGTAAACATAGCAATACAAACATTACATAATTATATAATATACATACATACATTGGTTAAACATAATTTTCCATAACATACATTGTAACGGCGGAGACGTGGTTGCCTTCCAACAGTTGGAATATAATATAATTAAGTCCCGTCACAACACCACCCCGTCATGTCATCACTTTGACTGATGTTGGCATAGTGCTAACCGTGCTGCAGCAAGACTCAACACAGTCTAACTGCAGCACCTGCATTATCTGCAAAGCACACCATCCTCAACAGTGCTACAACAAGGTAGTATCATACCAAGGCCTTACTGTACATTAGGCAACTTGGACTTTAGAACAATGAAATCCTGCCACAACACTGACCGACCATGTAAACACTGTGGCCGACTCTGGTGTGACGCCAAACAGTACCCAGGTAAGACTAGTAGAGTCCCCTGTGGCACCTATCCGCGCCCTACCAGCCTTGGCAGTGCCATACCAAAACAGTGCCAATAGCAAGGCTTGATTGCATAGTAATGGCTGTTGGTCCACAAGTCTACCGCCATCCCCCCTATTAGTCGCCTTGTACGACACTCAGTTGGATGCATGGGGAATATTTTGTTTATCTCCCCACCATAAAATGAAGGCCCCCTTATCCCATGGGGGTAATATAAGTATATTGTATAAACAATACATCTGCCTTAAATTACATGCACACTAAGTACGCAAACAACATTCGCCCCTCCATGTTGAACGTCGAGGATATGTAAATGTGAAAATAATTACCGCTAACAGCACTTGATGCTCGCCAGCTAAAACTCTATAGCGCCAAATGAGAATGCCACCACCCATATGCCATTAGCCAAGGATAATTCACGGCATGTCAAGAGCGGTGTGGAGCTGACATGGATAATTCATACTGACGACTCGTGTTTATATGTGCAATTAACTAAAATAGTGGCAGGGAATTCGAGACACTTCCTATTTGTGGAAGTGCCGAAAAAATAAAAGAGACATCGACGAAAACAAATACCAGTGTGGGAATAAAACCACGAACGCCGGCCGTCTGAAAGTCCACCAAGCCAGTGTTTACCACCAGTGAGAATATGGCAATGACGGACCCGGTGCTGTCACCTTTACTACTACCACTGCCATCAACCACCCAACTACTACCACCCCTACCACCACCATCGCAACCATAACAGACACTGCCATGCCCACAATCACTGACACCAATGCTTTGCCATCACCACCTCCACCACAACAACCATCACCACTGCTTTGTGGCTCTGAAGAAATACACCACCCCCGGCTCAACCACTACTACCATCGCCACAGAAACAATGATCACCACCATATGTGTTGCTTCCACCACCACCACCACCTCCGCTCAAATCCATCTCCACCACCATTCCACCACCACTAGGAAGGCCTTGCATAAAATATTTACTGAACTGACGCAGGAGGAAAGGTTCGGGAGAGGAAGACAAAGAAGAAGTACAAATTGGTGGAGATAAAAGAGGTGGAAATGGATGTAGAATGAAGGAGTATAAATATATGGAGAGATTAAGTTTAAGTGGATGGAGAGAAGAAAACATTTGACTGGATGGACAGAAAATAAAGATAAATGCAATACTAATATTATGTGATGATATGGGAAAAGAAACCAGTAATTTCACAGACTGACTAAAATATTTAGTCATTTCACGAAATGACTACGTTTCACAGTTTGAGTGTAACATATATATGTACAGAGAGAGAGAGAGAGAGAGAGAGAGAGAGAGAGAGAGAGAGATATGCAGCTTAGAACAAGTTTGGCCACAGGAGGAAAAGGAAATAGAGAAGTAAAAAATTGGTGGAGAAGGAAAAAGATGACCAAGTAGAGGCAGACGTACCCTGTTAATTTTCACACACACACACACACACACACACACACACACACACAAGAGGAGATAGAAGTCTAACAAGTCAAGTTACAACCATCAAGAGGAGATATAAACCAATATGAGAGCACCTAGCTAGGGGATGTGTCAGCAATGATAGGAAAAATAAGCCAGGTATAAATAGAAACCCGCAAAGGGAGATACCAGAAGAGACAGAAACCAGTAAAAGGAGACTTAAATGGATAGTAAATCGTAACCCGAGCTAGAATTATACCGTATATCCCAGCAAACTGTAGGAAGGGGAGGGAGAGTGTTAACTATATAAGCAGGACTCCTAGGTACTGGAGAGGCCTCAGTCCATGAATAAGTTATCAGGGACGAGAACCAGGCTACTATTATGCTCTCAAGGGGGAAATGAAAGAGAGAGAGAGGCTAACTAAAATGTAGATTTGGTGGTAGAATATGAAGAAATATGATGGGTAGAAATAACAAGAAATTGTAATGATAAGAGCCGGGGGAATGAGGGAAATTACATACATTGCTGATCTGAGCAAAAGCGTGAGGTAAAGGGAGGACCCAAGTGAGATATGGACGAATTATATAATTGGACATGAACATGGATGGCATTTCAGTTATGAATATTAGGAATGGGAGACGATAACATCTGAGTTAAAGAGTATGAGTAAATGGAGATTTAGTTAGAAACATATATTTATTTGTTTCCAGTTTCCTACTACCCTTGGAAATGCCAACATTCACACTGAATTAATAATCAGTGTGAATATAACGTTACTTCTTGATTCCAAGGCATGACTAGCTGAAGTACTTTTATTTGATCTGTTCAGTGTCGATGTAAGAATAACACTGTATAATACTTAACACAGAAAATTGTTGCGTAATGACGATGGTTACGTGGAAACCAATCATGTTTTTATATAATGTGCCACAAATATATTATAGTATAAATAAAGAGATAGCAACAAAAATCAGCTTATAAGCTAAACAATCCACCAAAAGCTTACCAACCAATCTATGACCCAAGTAGTAACAATCATCCACATAGGGAACAACAACATCAGGAATACATGCTATCCATCTACGTCCATCCTAAACGGGGTGGTATAGTACATTCATTATAGGTAGGCTAAACATCTTGACCACTAACATCTATAACTATAAACGGGGTGGTATAGTACATTCATTATAGGTAGGCTAAACATCTTGACCACTAACATCTATAACCATAAACGGGGTGGTTTAGTACATTCATTATAGGTAGGCTAAACATCTTGACCACTAACATCTATAACTATAAACGGGGTGGTATAGTACATTCATTATAGGTAGGCTAAACATCTTGACCACTAACATCTATAACTATAAACGGGGTGGTTTAGTATTCATTATAGGTAGGCTAAACATCTTGACCACTAACATCTATAACTATAAACGGGGTGGTATAGTACATTCATTATAGGTAGGCTAAACATCTTGACCACTAACATCTATAACTATAAACGGGGTGGTATAGTACATTCATTATAGGTAGGCTAAACATCTTGACCACTAACATCTATAACTATAAACGGGGTGGTATAGTACATTCATTATAGGTAGGCTAAACATCTTGACCACTAACATCTATAACTATAAACGGGGTGGTTTAGTATATTCATTATAGGTAGGCTAAACATCTTGACCACTAACATCTATAACTATAAACGGGGTGGTATAGTACATTCATTATAGGTAGGCTAAACATCTTGACCACTAACATCTATAACTATAAACGGGGTGGTATAGTACATTCATTATAGGTAGGCTAAACATCTTGACCACTAACATCTATAACCATAAACGGGGTGGTTTAGTACATTCATTATAGGTAGGCTAAACATCTTGACCACTAACATCTATAACTATAAACGGGGTGGTATAGTACATTCATTATAGGTAGGCTAAACATCTTGACCACTAACATCTATAACTATAAACGGGGTGGTTTAGTATATTCATTATAGGTAGGCTAAACATCTTGACCACTAACATCTATAACTATAAACGGGGTGGTATAGTACATTCATTATAGGTAGGGCTAAACATCTTGACCACTAACATCTATAACTATAAACGGGGTGGTATAGTACATTCATTATAGGTAGGCTAAACATCTTGACCACTAACATCTATAACTATAAACGGGGTGGTATAGTACATTCATTATAGGTAGGCTAAACATCTTGACCACTAACATCTATAACTATAAACGGGGTGGTTTAGTATATTCATTATAGGTAGGCTAAACATCTTGACCACTAACATCTATAACTATAAACTGGGTGGTATAGTACATTCATTATAGGTAGGCTAAACATCTTGACCACTAACATCTAACTATAAACGGGGTGGTATAGTACATTCATTATAGGTAGGCTAAACATCTTGACCACTAACATCTATAACTATAAACGGGGTGGTATAGTACATTAATTATAGGTAGGCTAAACATCTTGACCACTAACATCTATAACTATAAACGGGGTGGTATAGTACATTCATTATAGGTAGGCTAAACATCTTGACCACTAACATCTATAACTATAAACGGGGTGGTATAGTACATTCATTATAGGTAGGCTAAACATCTTGACCACTAACATCTATAACTATAAACTGGGTGGTATAGTACATTCATTATAGGTAGGCTAAACATCTTGACCACTAACATCTATAGCTATAAACGGGGTGGTATAGTACATTCATTATACGTAGGCTAAACATCTTGACCACTAACATCTATAACTATAAACGGGGTGGTATAGTACATTCATTATAGGTAGGCTAAACATCTTGACCACTAACATCTATAACTATAAACGGGGTGGTATAGTACATTCATTATAGGTAGGCTAAACATCTTGACCACTAACATCTATAACTATAAACGGGGTGGTATAGTACATTCATTATACGTAGGCTAAACATCTTGACCACTAACATCTATAACTAAAAAACGACCAGAGTAATCGAACTAATATTCCCACCATCTGGGAAGAGTCAGCCAGGGAATAGGTGTGGACATGTACAACCTATTTGCTTTAGCCTTTCGTAAGTTACAAAGGTTATGGGTTACGCTATCTGCCCTAACCATAGTAAACAGGGTATAGTTATGGAGTGGAAGGTATAGTCATCCATAAAGTTCATGGACCTTACATCTTTTCCATTGTGCAAGTAAATGTATGTACTATTAATGGCTGAAATTTCGCACACATTAATTTTATTTAATGTAGCAGTGAACACTATGATTAAATAGGAGTCATTAGAGTCACTAGTCCATCACTACATGACTATACAATTATCTGAACAATTATGGTCATCATTTTCCAGGTGAATAATTACAATAAGTATTATAACCATTAGATATGAAAGCAACCTTGTACTTTTACTGGCTGCAGTGGTATTACAGCGTTATATTTGCATTAAATTGTACTGTCCACCGGCTGGCAAGGTTGAGTGTAAAGTTAAAGTGGAATCTGTTGAAATTCAGATCTTTATTTTTATGGCCCTCTTATAAAAAAGTAATGTGCATCGAAATTGGCCAAGCAACATAAAACTGGTCTGGTGCAGCGAGGAAATACTGTATAGATACTAGAATGTCCAGGATACCTACTTTTTAAGGGGATATGGGTCGTTTTTCTGGTCCCCCTTCTTCCTCATATTTAGCCCCATTAGTTTTTAGATTTTATGACGTTCGTCCCATTAGTTTGACGATTTTAAGATCTTTTGGCCCATTTTGTTGTCAATGTGAAGACTTGTGTCATGTAGGTGTCGATTTTTTCCTGGCAAGTGAAGGCGAGCCAGTAATTTAAGAGAAACCGGCCTTCGGCAGGGACATTTTTATATCCAAAAATGTACATATTTATCTTGAAGGAGGGTCTTGAGGGGGGGGGGGGGGGTATTTTTAAGCTTACTGGAAGTCTATTGAGGAAACTAAAAACATTTTAAAAAGATACATAAATGACTAAATAAATACGCCCATCCCCCTTTAATCTAAAATATAACCGAGAGATATTTAAAAATAAAAATACCCTTCCTAAAACCTACTACTCCTTCCTACCCATTACCCAGGAGAAGGAAATATACTCCTTATTCTTTTTCATGATCGGGGGATGCAAATTATATATTTTTGCACAACAGTGATAAACTTGGTTCCAAATATTTATCTGCTGTACCCCATATCTCCATAGATATATGTGGATATTTGTGTTGAGGATTATTCACATATATATATATATATATACACGTGTTTGGGGGGTGTCAGTAATAGTAAAGTGTTGTGTTATGCAGGACTCGGGGCACCTTAACAGGATAACGGTAACATTATCAGGCTGGCAAAGGACAAGGGGTAGGGGGTGTCACGGGAAGAGGGCTGGCCACGATTTCGAAGTCGATGTTTTTTAATGTTTTAGTTTTAGTGGTCAGGGGCCGGGGGAGTGCTGGAGCGACCTTGGTAACCCTGGTTTCTGGGTCTTCTCCTGGGTGACCTGGATGTGTGAGAGTTAGTGTTTTTTATCTGTGTTTATTTTTTGTTTTATGTTGTTTTTGTGTTTTCCCTGTTCTTGCTCTGTCTTGAGTCGGCTACCCCCAAAATGGGGATTGGGCCTGAGCATATAGATAGATAGATAGATAGTTTTTTTCTTGTTTTCCGTTTTTTCCCCTTATATTTGTTTTGTTTTCATTTATTAATTTGTTTTTGTTTTTGGCCAATATTTCTGTCTCTGAGATCTAGAGATGAACCCGGGGATTACCGCTCACGTAATTTCCCGAGGGCAGTAGTTTTCTAAATGCTCGGGTGAAAGAGGGAGCCAAATCTGCAGTGCTCGAACTCCCGACTATTTCCTACATTAAGGAGAGTTTTTTTTCTGGATCCCGTTCTCGCTCATGGTTAGCCCAATTAGTTTTGAGATTATTAAGATGTTTCATTAGTTTGGCGATTTTAAAACTCTTTGGGCCATTTAGGTGTCTATTTTTTTTCCTGGAGAACGATGGGGGTTGGGTGGGGGGATAATTCAAATTGGGGAGATAACTAAAAGATAATAATAAATATATGTTATCATTTTTAACATCGTTCTTAACACCAATAACCCCCGAATGAAATTAATGAAAACATTTGATTCTCCCAGGATTCGAACCTAGGACATTTCATACAGAACGTACACGCTCTAACCATTATACCATCAAGATATTTATAAGTACAGCACATGACTACGATTACTATCCATTTATCGAATACTGGATATCAATCTAATCATGTACTACACCATCTGCACTATGAATAGCCTAATGATTAATTAGCGAAAGGAAAGAATATTTTATGGGGCACATATCACAAATAATTGCAAATCTCCCCTTAATCCAACGTCACAGGTGTTAGCCGGTATCACACAAGAGCTTTTATAGTCAACATTCGATGATCAACATTTGTCTGGCCACATTTCTGGACTATTTAGCACTGGTATCGGAAACTAAACTGATGGTAGATGAATTTAGGTGACCGAAATATTATGAAGGTTGACCTCATAAGCTGCCAGACCAGTGTTGAGGATAAATGTTGAGTGAAAAAGCGCTCGTGTGATACCGGCTTTAGTGGCTGCTGCACGGCAGGTTGATACATTGTAGCCTCAATATCACAGTCAAAGTTCATAAATAATAAAATAATGTTTGTTATTCGGTCTCTTTTCATCTCCAATGTAACCGTATTTTCATTCATGCTGCTGATAAACTTAAGGGGGGATTGACCTATATATTTCCTCATTAAATACTTTTTTATTTTATTGAATTGTATTTGTATTTATTTTTAGTTTCCCTCTTAGACTTCCATGAAGCTTAAAAAAAAAAAAAAAAAAAAATCCGTCAAGATAAAAGTGTACATTTCTTCTCTTAATTAAAGGCTGCTATCGCACACAAGGAAAAAGTAGACACCTGAATGACACGAACATTCTTAATATTGACAAAGACAATGGGATGAAAGGTCTTAAAGTTGCCAAATTAATGGGCCGAGCGTCATAAAATTATAAGAGGAGCCCTTTGGCTGGGAAATGTATCTAATAATAATAATAATAATCTTCTGGTTACTTATATAGCGCCCGTATCTCCTCCTTCGAGGATTCACAAGCGCTTGGCTTTCTTTAGTCTACCAGAGACCATTACCCATCCCCCTTGCTCATGGGGAGATGGTAACCGCCGGCTATATCCCATAAAAACTTTTCAATCTGAGCGGGGTTCGAACGCGAGACCTGCAAGATGGGAATCAGGCACGCTGTCAACTGAGCCAGCCGGACGGCTGGCCGAAAACTGTACAAATTTATATTGACGGGGGATCTAAAGGATGTTCTTCTAAGTTTGATGGATGTCTAGCGAGGAAACTAAAACATAAATGAACGCATTAATTAATAAGCCAAAAAAAAACAGCCACTGTCCCCTTAAAAGTAATTTCTCTAAGATTACCGATACCTAAATTAGTCTAACTGACGACCGTACCAAGGAGTCAAGAAGTTCGTCTGGCTCCATATCTTCTTCCGCAGGATCTATAACCATAATTCATCTTTCTTAAGGGTGCAGTGCTTGTTTTTCTAGACCTCCATCAAGCTTAAAATAACGCCCCAAGACCCCCCTTCAAGATATATTTATACATTTTTTGGCAGAAAAAATGGCCTGGCTAAAGGCCGGTTCCTTCTAAAGTACACGCTCGCTATCTCTCGCCATGAAATAAATCAACATTAAAATCTGAAAACTAATGGGGCTAAAATAGTAACATTAATCAATCTTACGCATAATAACCTGTACACTCTCTCAAATTGTATGCCTGAAGTAATTTGTGACGCCTCCCGGCGTTAGCAGAATGGTTGCGTGGGGCATTGCAGCTCGCTAGCGCTCGCCAGGATGGGGGGATAGGCTACAGTTGTCCTTGAATGATCTGCTTTATTTCATTAGTGTCGTGTTGCCACAGACAGTCTAGAAATGGTCTTTGTTTTGGTCTGTGACCGCGCCTTATATTTTATATTCGCTATAATATAAATGTTGCTTGTGTGGGAGGCGAGCGAGAGAGGGTGAGGGGGTACACCCGGCAGCGAGGTGAGCTATGACGCGGCTCGCTTGGGCGCTGACGGCGTTGGCGGCCGGGTGGTCAACTAGTCCCTTCCCGTCGCTGCCTCGTGTTCTTTACCAGCTCAGAGCTTGCCTGACACGCGTATCGCCTACATCCTTTGCAATTCTGTCCCCCATACTCGCTACTTTGCATACTATTTCTCTCTGTCGACTTCTCCTTTCTCATTCTCTAATCTTTATTAAACTCAACATCCCTTCTGGTTTCAGCATAGACGTTCACCGTCGACCAGTCGTATTGTACGCGAAGCTCTCAGATATTTCCATGTATTATTTTAAGGAGGTATTATGCTTTATTGAGGGTTAGAGAGACGGACTTTTCCGTATGTGTCCTCTCTCGGGAAGGTTGTAGACCGGTATATGTCTCCCTTGCAGGGTGTTGAGTGATTCTTCTTGGTTATCTAAAGCTAGACTAGGGGTACGGTTACTGTGTCGTTGTCACCGATGTGTGCAGTGTTAGCTAGGCTCTGCAGGACATTGACAGGTACTGTGGGAGCCTAAGTTGTCTTCGGGTTGGTTTACTTTGCGAGCACAGCGCTGTGGTGTGAGAGGGCCATAGCCTATCCCTCACAACATAGTGCTGCCTCTTTGTGTTGACTTCTGAGGGATCGCCAGGATAGAGCTAGGTACTAGAGACCTAGATTTATCAAGAGAGCATCCCCGTCATATAACGTAATCTTCATTATACCACCCTCGGACAACGTTAGGCTACGAGCCGCATGCTCGCCCATTGTTGCCCTGCCTTGATACCCCAGCTAGACTTTATTAACTGAGCAGACACTGGTTAGAGATAAGCCCCATTATTATATGTATGCAACATTATTATTCACTGCACTTTTGAGCCAAGGTTGTTGTTGAGTTGCACAACCCGAGTAGGCTGTTGCGTTGTGTCACAAAGCATTTCTTTAGTTGTCGAGCATTACTACCTTTGCGCAGTCTTTATTATTCGCCTGCCTATTATTACTGTATGTCCTATCATTTATTGTGACATGTATTCTGCATTATAATTGTTCAAGATTCTTTACGAACATCTTCCCAGCATCAGACTTATTTCAGAAGTTTCCAGTTGATGTTGCAGGACTAGCATTGCACTTTCTTTAATACAGGAGTGCCAGTTATTTGAGTATCTACCGTAACGTTAATTAATCACGTTAACTATCTTTTCTTTGTGTAACATAATCGAGTAATCTTTTACTGTTTGAGAATAGGCTGTTTCATTGAGCGTCAGCCTAGGGTGTGTGCACAGTTACCGAGTCATAGGATACCTCGTTGTCCAGGCACGACTCAGGGCGGTAATGGTGTTTTGTTTTCCAGTGTTTAAGGCAGGGGTTGGATCTAGTGTTACCGTTGTTGCTTTTGCCATTATCTAGTCCAATGTTGAAGAGCCCTGTGTCTTTAAGAACCTGGATCGTAACAAATGGCGACCTAGCTCAGGATCTTGTGAACTAAGAGATAATTGCAGGATTGTTGTGGTCATTTGTTTTATTGAGGAATATAGTGGGCACGTTAGATTTTTTTTGGCAAAGTAGTATAGCACTTGAGAGTCTTCAGACATTTTTGGCAAGTGAATAGTGCTACATAGGAGCTTGGGTACTTCTTCTTTTTTTTTATAAACGTGATAATTTTTGGTGGACACCATGGGAGACGAATCAGATCATACTGAGGGTTCAGGGAATGATGCAGGCTCTGATGGGCAGATGCCAGGGGGGTTAGTAACTAGTGAGGAGGACGCAAAGAAGTTTTTGGAGGTGCCTATAACAGCTGATCGACTAGAGGGAATTAGCAAGTATGGTCTACAGTGTTTGGCTCCCCTCATGGGGCTTAAGGTGGCTCATGGCATCAAGAAGAACGATTTGAGGGCTTGCGTACTGGGGGCGGCTAGTGAGGTCCAGGGTGGAGAGGGTGCTCGGGGACTTCTGCTCGAGCCCCCCCTCCACTCTACTCCCATCGGGACCTCTAGGATGCCGGAGTTTAGTACGTTCCCGCAGGCCAATAGCCGCTGGCAGCGTGGTTTAGGATCGCTGGGTGGGCCTCCAATAGTTGCACCTCCTCAAAGTTTCACTACAGAAATGCTCTTCCAGCTTGAGATGGCTAAGATGCAGGCTGAGCGTGAGGAACGTCTCGCTAAGGTTAAACAACAGACGGATCTCGAACTCGCTAAGGCTAAACAACAGACTGATCTCGAACTCGCGGGAATTAAATCCGAGTCGGAGGCTGAGTCTACCAGGTACCGTGCAGATATCGATCTTGAGAAGACTCGGGTGGAAACAACAGGGCAACGTCTCGGTGGTGGGAATTGTGGGCATGATCAGTCTTTGTCACACCTGTTGAAGCTAGTCCCTGTATTTGATGAGTCGGGTGTCACCGAATTTTTCATGAGATTCGAGAAGAAGTGCCAGGAACACCAGTGACCTGGGGAGAAGTGGGCAGCCCTTGTTTCCTCTAGACTTGTGGGCAAGGGACTCAAGGCTTATGATGCATTGCCAATAGAGTCGTGTATTATCTATGAGGAACTCAAGGAGGCTGTCCTGAGAGCATACGAACTACAACCAGAGACTTACAGGTTGAAGTTCCGGGGTGTTACCAAGGGTCGGGAGAGTACCTTTTTGGAACATGCCCGGGAGCTGTCCGATGCTTTTGGGAATTGGCTGAGGTCGGAGAAAGCTACTACGTTTGACGACATTAAACAGTTGGTGCTTTTAGAGCAGTTTTTCAAATGCACGGGCGGCGACCTGACGTTAAACCTGAAAGAAAAGCAACCAAAAACTCTACAGGAGGCAGCTGAGATGGCTGACCTCCGGCTATCACTAATTCGTGGGTGCGGGTCTGCCCAGCGTAGTGAGGCAGGTAACAAGGGGCGTGACGCCCCACCCCCCCGAGTTAGTGATATACCTTATGCAAACAAGTACAAGAGCCATGATACCAAGACTGACCACAAGACTAGCACCGTCTCGTTTAAGAAGGGGCCGGGCCCTTCCCAGTACCAAGGGAAGCCCAAAGGGGAGTTGGAGTGTTATCATTGTCATAAAAAGGGGCACTTTGCAAGAGTCTGTCCTAGCAAACCACCTACAGCAGCTGTGTCTTTGGCCTGCAACATTGGTGTGTCTCCGAAGTCGTCTGAGTTTGCCCGGGGCAGTTCGTCAGAGGTTGAGACACAGCCAATGCAGAAGCACCTGGGAGGCTCGAACCCTGCTCAGGATGTTTTTTGCGACCATAGAGGGCGGGGTTGGGTGATCTGGGCGGGGCGCAAGTATGGAGTAGAGGTCTTGCGTGATACAGGTGCTTCCCAGACTCTGATGAAAAACTTGACTGGCTACCCTATAAACGCGGCTCGGGTGGTAGTGGTGCAGGGTATTAATGCAACTCGGTCATACCCGCTGGTGTGGTTGGAGTTGGAGGTGGATGGTGTGGCACGTGAATTGGATGTCGGGATTGTTGAGAAACTGCCAGTGGAGGGCGTCGACCTTCTTCTCGGCAACGACTTTGCAATGCCCGCTTCTGAGGTTCTACCCTTAGTCGTTGCCGAGAGGCCGGCCGACGTGAGTAGGGAAGAGCAAGAGTGGGTCGAGCGGTGACAGACACAACCCATGGCGTGTGTTATCACCCGAGCTCGGGCAGCTAAAGTGTCACAGCCTAGTCCTCCGTCTTCAGACCAGCGGAGGAACGATCAACAGGAGGAGGCTAAAGCTGGAGTTGGTTTTAAGAGTTTTGACTCGGCGGCTCTCCTGAGTGATTCAGTATTAGCACCATTACTTAATTCTGGAGTAGCCCCTGGGCCTGTCATCGAGAGTGACGAGGCTGGGCATGACGAGTCTCCACGACAGCAACGTTATGTACATCGAGAGAGACAGAGGGAGCAGCCCAGTATCGGGGAAGGTCATGCATTGCTCCGGGAGCAGTTAGATCGCTTGGCACCCTCAGATATACGTCGGTTGCAACTAGAGGACCCTGAGCTCCAAACGTGTGCTAATGGAGCTGTAGAGCTCGACGAGGACGGCGATGCACAGCCAGGAGATTTTTTGTATTTAGAAGGCATCCTCTATAGGCGTTTTCAAGACCCTAAACATAGTTGGCAAGAGGGGTCCGGAGTAGTGGACCAGTTGGTGGTGCCACGGGAGTGCAGGGATAGCCTACTGAGGTTGGCGCATGACATACCACTGGCAGGACATCTAGGGGTGAGAAAAACGGTGGCGGCTTTAGAAAAATTGTTTTGGTGGCCGGGGTTGAAGGGGCAGGTGGTAACCTGGATAGCAAGGTGTCATACGTGCCAGAGGGTTGGAAAACCTAACCAAACAATTCCGAGAGCCCCGTTGCACCCCATTCCTGTCAGTGGACCGCCCTTCAGTAAGGTCATCATTGATATGGTCGGACCCCTACCCCCTACTAGTGCTGGTAATAAATTTCTAGTAACTATCATGGATGTGGCCACTCGTTATCCTAATGCATATCCAATGAGAAATGGCACGGCGAAAACTGTTGTCCGGAACCTGCTCTTGTATTGCTCGCGGTATGGTTACCCGCAAGAGGTGCAATCGGACCAAGGTTCTAGTGTTACATCTAATCTGTTCAAACAAACTATGATTCAGCATGGCATCAGCACTGTCGTCTCTTCTGCGTATCACCCGGAGAGTCAAGGGGTGTTGGAGAGGTGGCACGCCACGCTGAAAAGCATGCTTCGATGTTACTGTGCAGAGAATGGAAAGGATTGGGACCTTTGGTCTGCCGTATGTTTTGTTCGCGGCAAGAGAATTACCTGGAGAGAGTCTCGGTTTCAGTCCGAATGAGCTTGTTTTCGGGCATCAGGTGAGGGCTCCTCTCCACATGGTGAAGGAGATGTGGGAGGGCACTAGGCATATTGTTCTGCGAGATAAGTTGCAACCTCTTGTTCCTGAGCGACAAGAGGAGTTGTTTACTAGGCTGTGGCAGTCCGTCCGCATGTTTGTTGCTTCTCCAGGCCTGATGTACGGGGTAGAATCCGACATGGAGGCTGGAGACAGTGCAAGGCTCGAGTTGGTTCCATACCGTGTGAATCCTGCTCGACAGCCTGTTGTGAAGGCGGAGCTGGACGGCGTGTGGAGAGGGGGTCTGAGGGATGAGGGATATCGTGAGTGGTCGTTGCCAGTGGCTTTGCAACCTGAGTTTGGTGGCAGAGTCCGTGTGTATGTTGATTGCAAGAGTGTGGAAGCATTATCCCTGACAGACGCCTATCCATTACCCAGAGTTCACGACACCATAGACCGCTTCGGGGCTGCCTCGCTCATCACGAAGGTAGAACTAGTGAAGGGTTATTGGCAGGCCCCGTTGCCGGAAAGAGCGAAGAGAAGTGCCAGTCTTGCGATGAACTGGGCAGTTTATCAGTGTCAGGTGTTGTTGTGCTGCCGCACCACAAGTTGGATGTGTGGCATGCTAAGGGCACTGATAATGTTTTGGCTTTGTTTGCAGGAGAACCCTCGCTGTTCAGTCAGTGTCTGTCGTGGGTGGAGGATCCGGGGTAGGCTACCACAGTATGTTGGTATAGCCTCCTGTCTTGGCTCGCGGTGTATTTTTGCGCTGGTGCTTGTTGGCTCGCGTAGGTAGCATCAGCGTAGGGTCGCAGGGCAGGAGTTGTTGGCTTTGATTAGAAGAAAATTAGGCTACATCTATAGTAGCCGCCAAAAACAACATTAAAATAAAATATGAAAAATTAAATAAAAACTCTTTCTTTTAATAATTAATTTTAAGATAATATTGTAACTGAGTACTGAGTGCAGATGATTTTCCCTCAGTAGGCTGTGCTTCTTAAAGCTCGCTCTGGGAGCACAATGTTGTGAATTAATGTATTATATTTGGGAAGGGTGATAAGATTTTGTTATATATAAAATGTTTTTGTATTTTTTTTTTGAGGAAACTGAGCTTGCATTCCATGAGAGGCGGAGTGGTTAGGAGTGGCAGATTCTAGCGACATTCTGCCTGTTCAGATATGGGCTCATGGTTGAGTGTCCCATATCTTGGGGGGGGTGTGACGCCTCCCGGCGTTAGCAGAATGGTTGCGTGGGGCATTGCAGCTCGCTAGCGCTCGCCAGGATGGGGGGATAGGCTACAGTTGTCCTAGAATGATCTGCTTTATTTCATTAGTGTCGTGTTGCCACAGACAGTCTAGAAATGGTCTTTGTTTTGGTCTGTGACCGCGCCTTATATTTTATATTCGCTATAATATAAATGTTGCTTGTGTGGGAGGCGAGCGAGAGAGGGTGAGGGGGTACACCCGGCAGCGAGGTGAGCTATGACGCGGCTCGCTTGGGCGCTGACGGCGTTGGCGGCCGGGTGGTCAACTAGTCCCTTCCCGTCGCTGCCTCGTGTTCTTTACCAGCTCAGAGCTTGCCTGACACGCGTATCGCCTACATCCTTTGCAATTCTGTCCCCCATACTCGCTACTTTGCATACTATTTCTCTCTGTCGACTTCTCCTTTCTCATTCTCTAATCTTTATTAAACTCTACATCCCTTCTGGTTTCAGCATAGACGTTCACCGTCGACCAGTCGTATTGTACGCGAAGCTCTCAGATATTTCCATGTATTATTTTAAGGAGGTATTATGCTTTATTGAGGGTTAGAGAGACGGACTTTTCCGTATGTGTCCTCTCTCGGGAAGGTTGTAGACCGGTATATGTCTCCCTTGCAGGGTGTTGAGTGATTCTTCTTGGTTATCTAAAGCTAGACTAGGGGTAAGGTTACTGTGTCGTTGTCTCCGATGTGTGCAGTGTTAGCTAAGCTCTGCACGACATCGACAGGTACTGTGGGAGCCTAAGTTGTCTTCGGGTTGGTTTACTTTGCGAGCACAGCGCTGTGGTGTGAGGGCCATAGCCTATCCCTCACAACATAGTGCTGCCTCTTTGTGTTGACTTCTGAGGGTTCGCCAGGATAGAGCTAGGTACTAGAGACCTAGATTTATCAAGAGAGCATCCCCGTCATATAACGTAATCTTCATTATACCACCCTCGGACAACGTTAGGCTACGAGCCGCATGCTCGCCCATTGTTGCCCTGCCTTGATACCCCAGCTAGACTTTATTAACTGAGCAGACACTGGTTAGAGATAAGCCCCATTATTATATGTATGCAACATTATTATTCACTGCACTTTTGAGCCGAGGTTGTTGTTGAGTTGCACAACCCGAGTAGGCTGTTGCGTTGTGTCACAAAGCATTTCTTTAGTTGTCGAGCATTACTACCTTTGCGCAGTCTTTATTATTCGCCTGCCTATTATTACTGTATGTCCTATCATTTATTGTGACCCGTATTCTGCATTATAATTGTTCAAGATTCTTTACGAACATCTTCCCAGCATCAGACTTATTTCAGAAGTTTCCAGTTGATGTTGCAGGACTAGCATTGCACTTTCTTTAATACAGGAGTGCCAGTTATTTGAGTATCTACCGTAATGTTAATTAATCACGTTAACTATCTTTTCTTTGTGTAACATAATCGAGTAATCTTTTACTGTTTGAGAATAGGCTGTTTCATTGAGCGTCAGCCTAGTGTGTGTGCACCAGTTACCGAGTCATAGGATACCTCGTTGTCCAGGCACGACTCAGGGCGGTAATGGTGTTTTGTTTTCCAGTGTTTAAGGCAGGGGTTGGATCTAGTGTTACCGTTGTTGCTTTTTGCCATTATCTAGTCCAATGTTGAAGAGCCCTGTGTCTTTAAGAACCTGGATCGTAACAAATTATACAATTTACGTTAATATCAACTTATATACATTAATTATAATTAAGTCAATGTAATAAAAGGGGCATCATTGATAAACTGCGTACAGGTGGCGTAGAAGGTGCAGCCCGGTAGAGAGAAAGGAGGGATGGGCGTATGTATTTGCTTATTTATCTATATGTATACTATTTGTTTAGTTTCCTCTCTAGACCTCCCTCAAACTTTAAAAAGAAAAAGAAAAAAAAATCAAGATAAATTTTTACATTTTTCAATAGAAAAATTTCCCGGCTGGAGGCCGGTGATACGGTGATACAGGCTTGCTATCGCTCGCCAATAAAAAAATCGATGCCTAAATTGTACGAAAGGTCTTCATATTGACATAAATGGGGTGAATGGTCTTAAAATCACCAAACTAATGGGTCGAACGTCTTATAAATTTAAAACTAATGAGGATAAGCATGAGGAAGAATGGGGGCCAGAAAAACAACCATCCCCTTTAAATGAATTCGAATATAGAAGTAAACTATAGTTGCAATTTCTGGGATGTTACATGTACTTCTGTTAAGTTAAAATCTCTAGATTAATGCTGGGGTCACACATTCCCGTATATGCATATGCTCCGTACGAAGGTTTATTGGTAGTTGGCAACCGATTACGTAAAACGTAAGGGCATAGTACGCAGAACGTAGATGAAATTGTGTATAGTCATGGGGGTTGGTACGCATGACGGGAGTAGCCACGCTGGTCGGGGAGGTAGTGGCTGCGGCCAAGGCCGCCCGTTATGTTTTGAATTTGAAATCACAGTCGGCTCACGCGCTCCCGTATGTCAAAAGTCGGGAAATCTTACGTCTGACCGGGCGAGCGGCTACGTCTGACGGGAGCAGCCCCGTCAGACGTAGCCGCTCGCCCGGTCAGACGTAAGCTGCTCCCGTCAATCGTAAAATATTCCCGTCAAACGGGAAAGTTCGTTCGTCGGGAAGTATACTGCAACACCGCCGCACTGCGGGCTGGCGGGAAGACGCGGCAACGATGTAGGGGGGGGGGGGGGGTATATAAGGACCAGTGGGACACACTGCCGTCAGTCATACCTCTCACCATACCGGCCACAAATATCCCAAATCCCTCCTCCCACCCACTCGCTGACTGTCGGTCACGTCAGAAGGAAAAAAAAGGAAAATCTGTGGCGGCGATAAGACTGCACCAATCGGTTCCATATTTGTGTGATAAGTCCCTTACCTTTCTGCCTTCCCCCCACCACACCCCCAACCGCCTCCCACCACCCACTTCTAGCGTATCCGTACAAAGAAAAGGAAAAAAAAGGAAAATCCGTGGTGGTGAAACTACCTCACCAATCGGCTTCATATGTGTAACACAAGTCAATTACCCTTCTACCTTCCCCCCACCAACCCCAAAACCACCCTCCCATCACCTTCCCACCCATACATTCCGATACCATAAAAGTCTCTGTAGTCTATAGTGTCTTTTCAGCTACTTTCGGGACCATCGGGGACCTGATTTCTGGCGAGGGGAGTGTTTTTTTTACCATTATCCTTCCTTTCTCTCCCAACTTGATAGATTTATACCCCCCAAAAAAAAAACAGTTTCAAGGATAAATGGTCTCTCCTCTTGCTCCTTTCCTTCTTCTCTTGTTCCTCTTGATAGATGTAGTTTGCTATTGCAAGCAGTTCTAACATTTCTATGTAGGAAATGATCCATTTCATCAGCCGAGTGTTATGCCTGTTCTCCGGTTTGATTAGGGAGTTCACCATCTTGAACTCCTCCAGGATGTATTCCGCGATGTTCTTCATGGTGACGAGTCAGGAGTGGGAATGGGAAAGTTGTGGCCAGCCCTGCCCTTTTGTAGTTCCCAGATTCCAACCCAGACCTACGTGGTTGACAAAGACTGTCTTTGTCTGTGTTTGGACAGACGGGGTGTGCCTACGCTTGTCCGGAAACGGTCCACGTAAGTCCTAAACACTCCCAAGACGTACGGCCTCAGCTACGCAGGTCTTGTGGGGGCGTGGCCATGGGCGTGGCCTGTGTTCCCGCAAATCGGGCAGCCCAGGCGGACTAACGGGGACATGCTTACGCAAGTCGCAAGCACGTACGTAGTTCCATACGACTACATTACGTCTGACGTAACACTGGCCCCGTCACGGTACGTCTGTCGGGAAGTGCAATAGTCGTGCTCTATACGGGCGTACACGGCCGGACTACGCCCGTCAGAACACAAAATTGGTGATTCGCCTGACGGGAGCTGTCGGGAGAGATATACGGGAATGTGTGACCCCAGCAAAAGTGAATTAATATTTACTAAATTTGGCCAATGTTTGCATATACGGTAGCGCTAATAAGTCGTGTTTTAGCTGTCATTACTCTGGGTTCGCTCTGTGCTGTATTAATGTCTGTCAGATATTGAATAGGGTGGGTAAGTATAGGAATATGTTTGTATATCTCAGTCGAAATGAAAAAATCATGTTTAGATATTGATGATACCAATTACTGATTAAAATATACTTGGTCCCGAAAATCATTAATTGGCCGACTGTACCCGAATAGATTCCATTAACTTTGTGCTTAGATTGGATAAACTCCGTATTTTTCAATTCCTCGCTTTTTAGGCTAATCATATTTGACAAAAGAAACAAATATAATATTCAAAATGCTCATTTTACCAAGCCACTGACCTCACACAGAATGATTAGGTTGACTTAAATTAACTATACCGTCTTGGTGGTGTGATAGTTAGTGTTTAAGATCTGTATGTGGTAACACAGGTTCGAATCCCGGGACGATCACATGCTTTCATTAATTTAATTGGGAGGTGTTTGGTGCTGGGAGTGAAATTAATCAAATTAGAATATGAAATATGCCATTATCTCCCAGAAGTATACGTCATTATACTCAAGTAATTATACAAGTAATTATGTTGAGGAGGTTTATTTATCGGCACCAGATCTGGTTGTGTTTATTAATCAGGATTGTTCAGTTTTTCTTTGCTTGACGTATAATGTATCAAATTAACCTCTGGCTACGGATATATTGTATTTGTATATCTATTTCTTATATGGTGTCAACATCTGATTGTCTCTTATATATTGTATGCACAGAATATCCCTTGCTTCTGCTATTCTTCATCGGCTCAATATAATGTCGATATGCGGAATCCTGCAGGAAACTTCACACCATATTTTGAAGATCACTTCACCGTTTGATAAACTCTCACTCTGTCTCCTCATTTGAGGGATATTTTTCTGGACCCCTTTCTCCCTCATGCTTAGCCACATTGCTTTTGAAATTTGAAGACGTTGGCCCCATTAGTTTGTCGATTTTAAAAAGTTTCTCCCCATGTCAATCAATTTTAAGACCTTTCATGTACGTGTCGATATTGTCCTGGCGAGCGATAGCGAGCCTGTATTTTAAGAGGAATCGGCCTTCGGCCGGGTAATTTTTCTACCAATAAATGTACAAAATTGTCTTGATAGGGGGTCTACGGGGTGTAATTATAAGCTTGTTGAAGGTCTAAGGAACAAACTAAAAACCTTCCCTTAGGGAATGAGAACGGAAGGGAGAGAAGAAGACAATTATTGGAAGAAGAGTAGAAGGAGGTAGGAGATGACAACAGTGTAGAGGGACGGGATGGGCTTGGTAGACGGACAGATTTGTATAGGTTCTCATTTTCTTGATGACCAAAATTAAGATTGTAACCTCGTTATTACGCATTGTAAATTATTATTATGATAGCAAACTATTAACCCCTTCTGTACCGGCAATGTTTGTTTTTTTATTTCAGTCTAGCTATATTTAGACGATGTTGTGCAGCTTAACAAGGATCTATGGCATTAAAAAGGGTTAAGTGAGATAGTTCGAAGCCTGTTAATTGCAGGAGGCCCATATATAACTGAATACAGTCTTCTAATAGTAGCAAGATACAAATTATAGAGACGTCACCGGTACAGAAGGGGTTAACAATATACAGTAGTACATGAGAAGAAATGTCCAAGTGAGACGAAAAAGAAGGAGAGAGGAAAATAAAGAAGTATGAAACACGAATTGAGCAAATGTATCACAGAAAACCAATTTAACCCTCTGAGTACCAGCGACGTATGTTATAATACATTCTATCTACATTTTGACGATATTATGCAGCTTGGGAAGAATTTGTGGTAGTTAAAAGGGTTGGTTGAGATTGTTTGAAGCCTTATTATTGTTAGGGGTCCTTCCTAAGCTGAATAAAATAGAATAATAGTTGCCAAAATATGATGAAAAGGACGTCCCTGGTACTGAATGGGTTAAAAGAAACTGTATGCAATAAGGCAGTGAAAACTAAAAATATTTATTCGCATGACATAACGTAACTCCCCCCACGCAAAAAAAAACAAAAAAGTATATATACAAAATAAAATAGAAAATTAATACTAAAGTAGAAACGCCCTCCGCCAATCACCGCGCTCCCTTTTGCTTACTTGCAAAGCAAGCTGATTTTGACAGCTCACGGCTGCAATGTGCCAGGCCCCGCCCACCAGCCAATCAGCGGCCTCCATTATCGGAGCGCAAAGCTGGACTCCCTACTCCCCCTCAGAAGTCACTCTCTTTCTTTGCTCGAAGAACTCCTTCTGATTATCCTTTGAGTAATACCTCGGTGCCAGCCCTGTACTCCCGTAAGCCACCAAAAGAGGGTTATAATCAACTTCCTGGAACTTACTATGAAGAGAAGAGAGGGGAGATGAAGGAAGTAAAAAGTCAGTGCGAACGTACAGCCGGGCGAGCCCACCAGCCAATCACAGCGCGCGAGAGCGGGAGGCCTGAGTATAAAGGTAGCCACGCGCGGCAACACCACCAGAGCTCCCACCAACTACCATGGCAGCTCGCCACCACCTGTAGGTGCAGGGGAGGAGGAGGTTGGGGGATGGTGATCTTCTGGGGAGAGTGGAAGAAGCTACAGTTGGGACTTCATCTTGGGGCCCATGTGCCTATTGGTCCCCCAATTCATCGCGCCCTTCGGTCAGTGGACACCACCATCTTCGGGAGTCACTACCTTCACCTCCTGGCAACAACATCGCCGGACTCACCATCATCTCCTCACCACCAGGGAGATTTGTCAGACCATCGACGAGGGGATCATAACACCATCGACTTCTTCACCACCATCTCCTGCCTTCATCTTGCAGCCTTCCCCAGCCCCCTTCTTGGCAAGCCATACTGATCCAGCCCAATACTCAGCTCACGCACGTTGGGTCAAGCCCCGACACCCTATTTTCTCTCACTATTACCACTGTCTCTCCTACTTAACCAAAACTTCCCTTCTTTCACCGTCACCCACCTTTTCTATATGCATTTGAATTGAATTGACTCCCGGGGGGTGGCAACCCTGGCCTATGGGGTTGGCAATGCTGTTTTAAATCAGCAAGGTTAAGCAACATGGGGTCTGGTCAGTAGTTGGATGGGAGACCGCCTGGTACCAGCACACAGCTGCTGGGTGGGTTGGGTGGCCCTGTACCAGCGCGGTGTAGCTGGATGGGTGATTGCACCCGGGACCAACATTGATCAGATGGTTGTCACACATGCATGAGATGGGTGAAATTTCCTTGGCTTGCCACCAGGGTCCAAGTAGCCCAGGAGTGTTGAACAAACTCCAATTCCTGTGTAGTTCCGTCTCACTCAGACGAAAATGAGTACCTGGAATCGTTGTGGCTCAAATGAATCCAGGGACCTGATTGGTGGCTTCCTGCAACCAATCAAACACACGAGCATGAGAACTTGGCTAGCCACCAGGATTGCTCAGTGGTCATTGGGCTGTCCTTCTCTCGTGTTTGCCTCGTCCCACCCATACGTAAAACTGGGTACCTGGAGTGTAAAAACGGCCTTGGCAAGGTCGTATCCTGGGGTAAATTTGATTACTTGTCTCATCTTTCCTATATTCCCTCAATTCATAAGTGTCTGTCTGTCCTGCCTGTCCCCCATCCTAGCCCAAAGAAACACAACTCACGCAGGTTGGGTCAAGCCCCGACGCCTTCATCTACTACTACAATTCACTTCCTCACCTCCTACTACTTCCTCTGTCCCAACTCTAGTATTCAAGGCATTGGGCGATCAAAATTATTACTTGTCTCATCTTTCCTATATTCCCTCAACTCCCCAGGGGGGGGGGGGGGGGCAGATGTTCGAGGTGGTACTTGGTACAGCTAAGGTCTCTCCCAACAGGCCTCTAGCACCCTCCAGCTCTTCAAGACCTTCAAGGTGACGCTCTGGTCTCTCTTACAGGCCTGCAGCCCCCCTATCTTCAAGCAACAGAAGAAAAGAAGAAAGAAGACAGAAGATGAACCAGCCAGACTTTGCCCTCTAGCCTCCTTCAGCTGAGCTCTCCACCAATCAGCTCATTGATCTGCCCTCCAGCCTAGCTCTCCACCAACCAGCTCCTAGATCGGCTCTCTCCTGGCCAATCAGCTCCCGGCATCTCACCTCATATCTCATCATCATCCTCTCCACTTCCATTACTTTACTATACTCTTATTTTTCCTCAAACTTCCTCCCTTACCTTTTTCAGGAATTTTAAATGTGTGTACCCATTCCCGCCCAGTAGAAACCCACTTGTAGTACGACGCTGAACCCCGAGGGCATTGCCACAAAGGGGGGGGGGGGGTATTCGCCCCTGGTTATAGGAGGCAAGTGGGTAGGGTTTAGCCTTCAAGTAGGTTTAGGGCCCTGTGACATAGGCTTGCCTACAGTCCAAGGACATAGGCAGGAATTAGGTTCTTTCTGGGGACACTTCTTAGAGGTGCCCCCTGGGTACAGTTTAGATATTTTTTCAATTTACTCTATCCCCCAGCTCCCCATTTTTTAAAAGAAAATCTTCCTCTTATAAAATTAGCTCTAAAATGCTTCAGTATGGCACTCTATGTCAAGTTTAAATGCAACTCTCCTCCCCCTGATGATCCTGGCTCACACATCTTCAGCATAACCCAAATTCAAATAGTTAAAGTTTTCAAAAATCCTAACAATGTTCTGAAAATCCGCCTTGCCTCTCAAAAAGATCTCAACTCATACCTAGCCCCTGTTAACGTAGAGAAACTAAAGAAAGCAGGGTATGAACTAGTAATATCTCCTGAACTTAAAGATGCTTGCACTGTCAAGATCACTCATCCTGATAATAACATTTTCAACAGGGATGAGGAAGAAATTGCTCAAGAGATCTCCCAACGAAACAAAATCACAGTTTGTGATGTCACAAAGACCATCAAAAAAGCCCTCAAGATTCGATGTGCCTCCCCTCAGGAAGCCAGCAGTCTCCTCAAGACAGGTCTCAAAGCCTTTCATATAATCATGCCACCTGAGTTTCTCTCCCCTGAGTCATGGGTCAACCTTCAACAGTGCTTTAAGTGCTATCAATACGGGCACAAAAAACTACATGCAAAAATGAGCAAGTGTGCTCACGCTCTGCTGAAAAAGACCACTCCTTCACAATTTGCTCTTCAAGCTCCCTAAAATGTATTAACTGTAGCGGCCCCCATATTGCCATAAGCTCTGAATGCCCCTTCCGCCTTAACATTCTCAAACAGACTCGTAAAAACTTAAAGACCTCTCCAACATCTTCCAACAACCCCCGCCCTCTCTTCTCTCCCATCCAGTCACCAACATATCATATGCCTCAGCTGCCACCCCATCACTCCCCCCTCAATCTCTACCCATGACCTCCTCCCCCTCCACCATCTCCAACCCCCAACCTTCCTCCTCCTTCACCAGCTCCAACCCACCAAACCCTTTCTTTAACCAAGAAATTTTTGCTAAAACTTCGGTGCTGGTAAATATAGCTCTCCATTTAACAGACCAACAAGTTACTCCAATATTCAACAAACTTCTCAATGACGGCCTCACTGCCCACAATCTCCCTGCCATCTCTATTCCTGAATCCTGGTACCAATTCATCAAAACAAAATCCTCCCAAACCCCCACAACCACCCCCAACCCTACAACCATCTCCTCCCCCAATACCTCCTCATCCTCTATCTCCTCCCCCAATCCCAAGACTCCTCCTAATTTGCAAGAAACCACAACCCAAGAGACTCCTGCTCAGAACCCCTCCCTCCCCAATGACGACATGCCCATCCACACTCCTGACCCCTCCCCTATCCCACCACCATCCATGCCTCCCCCAAATACCCCCCTACCTCTACCCCCATCCCCAAAGATCTTCCTGACCTCAATACCCCAACATCTTTCATGCCTCCCCCACCCTCTCCTACACCCAAAACACCCACCATTCCTCATCAATCTCCCAATCCCATTCCTCCCGAATCTCCTCTTAAAAGAAAACCTAGCAGCCCAGCTGAATTACCTTCCCCTGACTCAGACCGTTTTCGACCAAAATGCCGTAAAACCCTAAATCCAATGAAGAATGCTAACTCTACCTCCAAATCCCTAGCATTTGGAGGAGGCCGCTCCTTTTCATCGTCTCCCGCTCGCCCACGATCAAATTACGCGTGTAGCAGATTACTCCCTCCCCCACCATAAACATTTTCATATTTTTTTACTCACCGAGCCAAATTTTCTTAAAGAATTAAAAAATTACTCAATTAATTAAGCCATTCATAACAGTGCAACCACCTCCAAACTCGGCAGTTGACAGCTATGCTTGCTGCCCACCTTTAGACCCTTACCATCCAAAATTATCAGGCTACTTTTCTTAGACCATTTCCATCCCTTGCTGCCCCACTTTAGACCCTTACCATCCAAAATTGCCAGATCATCCATAAAACCTTCTCCATTACCACATTTTGTTATGCTAAAAAATGTATATTCAAGAATAGAAAACAAAATTTTATATTCAAATTCACCCAGACTCATCTGATTCGTCCAGACTGGTAGAGGCGGTGGGGCATGCCGGCTCGTCCACAGTCCAACCTCTATACCACTCTTGACCAATCAGAGCCTCTGAATCTCACTTCACCACAAATTTACTTTTACCACCCAAAATTAATTCTCATTTGCCTTTACCACCCAACATTTTACCTCCATCCCTTCTTGGCATGCCATACTGAAGCTCTCAAAAATATGTATCAATAATACCAACAGTCACAGCCCTCCTCTAAACCCCCAAACTAAAATCAAAACAACTCACGTACGTTGAGTCAAGCCCCGACACTCTTTATCCTCCTACTTTGACACTTTCTCTCTTACTACACCAATAAAAACTTCCCTTCTTTCACCCTCACCCACCTTTTCTATATTCTTATTCATTCATTCACTTCCGGGGTCATTCACCCCTCAGAGCTCACCGGGTCCACACACTACAACCTACTTGCTCTCCCTCTCGCCCGGGCACGAAGGAACACCATGAACCTATATTTACAGCTACCTTGCCCTCACCTAAACACAGTTCCAGACACACACACACCTGATCCAGCATACCGGAATACATTTGTTTAAGGACCAATGTTGGGCCCGCATATTTTAAGGAGAGAAAGAGAGATGGGTGGACTAACCTGGTGGTTTGCTATATAAATTGATGTGTCCTCTAGGACAAGGCTAAAGGAAAAAGAATGTAGACTTACCTGAATATATAAAGATGATGATGTAGAGGCAGCCTGAAGAAACGCCACCACCAACACCTGCAGAAGTCCCCAGCTCTCCTGACGGAGAGGTAGAGGAGATGGAGCAAGAAACTGGCTAAAAACTTGCCTACAACCTGACGATGTCACCAGTCATTCACCTCTACTCACAAGATCCAGAGGATGCAGCAAGAGACCAGAAGAGGCAGAAGACAACACCAGCAGTAGCCAAGGAGACATTACCAGCTGCAACTCCCGAGCCCCAGCCACCTACATCACAACCAGCCAAAACTCCTCACCAACTGTTCATGGAAGTCTGTCTACCACACCTCTCAAAAGACTACAACATGACAATGAGCTATGCCTACAAGGAGTGCATTACACCTGAATTCCACGGATTCCTGTCCTACTGTATGGAGAATTGGAAACGAGACAGCTGCAACTGCTACTTCCACACAAAGGACAAATACAACTACGTGACTTGTAGCCTAACAGTAAAGGAAGCTCTACAACGCGGCTTCCCGGACCTCCCGAGGAACTAAAAATCACCACCACCACCACCACTCATCACCTTCACCACCATCACCAGCGGGCTATTAGTACGGGACTCCCAGTCGGGCCGGGAGGATAAATATATGGCCTTAAATTCCCTACCCGTACAATAGCCCACAATTTCAGCCTCACACGCCCCCAACCAGACATGGCAGATGATACCCAAGCCAGCGAGGAGCCTCCCCCAACGCGCTCCTGTCGACCTAGCCCTGGCCAGTCCCTTTAGCAGTTAAAATCAGTAAAACCCTCAGGCAGCTCCAGTTAAGCCTGGACACCTTTTTCTCCTGCTAAAATTCACTTCATCCAACTGATTCTTGTCCTATCCCCACTTCCCCCTAACTACTATTTTTTATCTTGATCTTGACTCCCGGGGTCACTCACCCCTCAGAGCTCACCGGGTCCACACACTGCAACCTACTTGCTCTCCCTCTCGCCCGGGCACGAAGGAACACAATGAACCCCTTTTTCCAGCTACCTTGCCCTCACCTAAACACAGTTCCAGACACACACACACCTGATCCAGCATACCAAAATACATTTGTTTAAGGACCAATATTGGGCCCGCATATTATAAGGAGAGAAAGAGAGATGGGTGGACTAACCTGGTGGTTTGCTATATAAATTGATGTGTCCTCTAGGACAAGACTAAAGGAAAACTAATTTAGACTTACCTGAATATATAAAGATGATGATGTGTTTATTAATTAGTTATTTTTGTTAGCACCGGCACCCGCCGAAGAGTTATTAGATAGGATCTGATAGGAGAGATTACAGATTAAAAGAGCAGGGAAAAGAATACTTGTGTTAATAAATGAGGCAACCAGAGGTAAAGAGGGAAACAGTTGTTTAGTTGCCAAATAGAGTAAAGATTAAAAGAGTAAAAGTAAAGAGTACAAAGGAGTACAAAGGAAATCAAGCAACAACAGATCTAGTGACCCTTCTAGGTTGCTTGTCCTCCAAATCACTGAGGATCAAGTGTCCAAACAGTGGTTTAGAGTGGGTAAGGGAACATTGGAAAGGGAATTACTGCCCTGGAACTAATGTCCGTGGCAGGATTAGGAAGTTAGTAGGGGACAGATGGGTTAGTAACTGAGGGGGGGATAAAATAAAGTTATTCATTTACAAACGCAGTCAGTCGCGGGTTTGATGCGAGATATTTGTCTAGGTGGAGTTTAAATGAATCAATGGTGATGCAGTCTATAACGTTTCGGGGAAGCCCATTCCACAAGTTGACAACTCGATTGAAGAAGAAATTCTTAGATTCGTGTGAGTTAAAAGATTTACCAATAATTTTGCAACCGTTTCCCCGCGTGTAATTAGATTGGTCGATAGTGAAGTACTTACTACAGTTCATATTGTCGATGCCTTTGATGATTTTGAACACTTGAATTAAGTCACCTCTTAATCTGCGCTGGGTTAAAGGAAATAGATTTAATTCTCTAAGACGCTCTTCGTATGGTTTGTTCTTTAGGCTAGGTATCATTTTGGTAACTCTACGTTGAACTCGTTCTAGCTTGTTTATATCTTTTTGGTAATAAGGGCACCAGGATTGAACGCAGTATTCCAGAAGAGGGCGGACTAAGGAATTGTAGAGGGTTAGGATAACTTCTTTGGATTTATGCTCAAATGACCTGCCTATAAAGCCAATTATTTTGTTTGCCTTCTTAACAACTTCTGAACATTGTTGACTCGGTTTTAGGTTACTCGATATTGTTACTCCCAGATCGGTTTCTCTGTTTACATTCTTAAGCTGAGTGCCATTCATCGAATAGTTTGCTTTCTCATTTAGGTATCCGATATGTAGTACTTTACATTTATCCGCATTGAAATTCATTTGCCAAATTTGGGCCCAACATGACAATTTATCTAGATTGTGTTGCATATCGTCAACTTGTTCTTTTGAGAGTACGCTATTTGCAATTTTTGTATCGTCAGCAAATTTTGAGATTGTACAGGTGAGACCCTCATCTATGTCGTTGATGTAAATTAGAAAGAAAATTGGTCCTAGTACCGATCCCTGGGGTACCCCGCTACTTACATTGGTCCATTTAGATGCCTTACCGTTTATGACTACTCTTTGCTTTCTGTCGCTGAGCCAATTTTCTATCCATTTCAACACACCGTCTTGTATTCCATGCGCTTTTAGTTTTAGCAGTAAACGTTTGTGGGGAACTTTGTCAAAGGCCTTTTGAAAATCAAGGTATATAATATCTACAGCTTTACTCTCATCGTAGAGGTTGAGGATATCGTGGAAGAAGTCTAAGAGGTTTGTTAAACAGGAACGTTTTTTACGAAAGCCGTGTTGAGTATATTTAAGTATGTTATTTTCCTCTAAGTGATTTACAAGTCTGTCTCGTATGACCGTTTCTAGCATTTTACATACAACTGAGGTTAAGCTAATTGGACGATAGTTACTGGGTAGGGACTTGCTCCCTTTTTTGAATATCGGTGTTACGTTGGCTAGCTTCCACTGATCAGGCATAGTTCCAGACTGCAAGGATTTATTGAATAGTAATGTCAGTGGTTTGGAGAGCTCATCCTTAGCTTCCTTTAGAACTCTAGGCGAGATTGTATCAGGTCCAGGCGTTTTATTTACCTTGAGTTTATCTAAACAATTCAATACTTCTCTCTCTGTAACGGTGATATTGCTTAAAACATCTGAATTATCAATCTGAATCGGCGATGGTGTAGGGATATCACTGAGGTCTTCTGTTGTAAAAACTGATGCAAAAAAGGTATTCAGGGCATTACTCATTTGTACTTCGTCTTTGGTGTATTCTCCATTTTCATCGACTAACGGTCCAACAGTTGAAGTAACTACTTTTTTCTTTCTGATATAACTATAGAATTCTTTCGGGTTTGTTTTACTTTGATTCGCAATATGTAACTCTAAGGTCTTTTTACTTTGCTTAATTAACTTTTTGGCTTTGCGTCGTAGCTCTACAAATTTCACCCGTTCTTCGTCATTTTGTTAGGATTTTAATCTATCATTAGCAAAATTTTTAGCAAGCAGGCAGTTTGAAATATCTTTATTCCACCATTTGGGCTTATTATTATGGCCTGGACGCCGTATTTTCGATGGTATGCAATCTTGCACTGCTTTTAGGTAAGTGGTTTCGAATAACTTCCAAGATGTATTTATATCGTTATTGTTAATTAAAAAGCTCCAGTCAGTTTCTTTAAACATAGCTCTAAGTTTATGGAAGTTTGCTTTCTTGAAATTAGGGACTTTTTCGATGCTACTATTTGGTTCGTTACTAGTAAACTTTAAAGTGAAAGTTATCGTACGATGGTCGCTGTTACTGAATTCATCACCAACATTCAAATTCTCTATTAATTCTTCTTTTGTTGCAAGTACAATGTCAAGAACGTTATTACCACGGGTTGGCGTTCGAACAAATTGATAAAGCGAACTCTCTTGCAAGTTCGTATACAAGTCATGTCCGGAGTGTGAAGTAAGAGTATCGCCCCACTTGGTCACAGGTAAATTAGAGTCGCCAAAAATTACGGTATCTTGTGAGTTACTTACATCTGCAATTTGTTCGTAAATTTCTCGGTCAGTTTGCACTGATTGAGCTGGAGGTCTGTATATTAATGCAAGTATTATTTTTGTACCTTTATTATTCTTTATTAGCACAAAAGATGCGTCGACGTTCACAATTTGAGGTTTTGACAAGAGGGTAGGGTTAAGACTTTCTTTGATATAAAGTAAAACGCCACCTCCATTTCGATTTATTAGGCTTTTCTCAAACATTACATAACCGGGAAGTGAATACTCTGCTAAAAAGTCTCTATCTTCTGTATTGAGCCAAGATTCTGTTATGCCAATCACATCATAATTTTCTGTAAACACTAGCTCCTCTAAATCTGAAAATTTATTACGTATGCTACGAGCGTTTGCATAGAAAACCTTTAAATTTGTTATTTTAGAACTCACGGAACGCTCTTTAATAATATTTTTGGTTCTTATCGGTTCTACATTTTTGTTCATGGCTGTCCTCGGTCCTCGCTTTCTTCGGTCCTTATCGCTGGTGGTCCTCGGTTGCCTCTGTTTTTTTCTTGGCGTTGGATGATTTATGTCACTGCTGCTTCTTCTCGGATGGCGTTTTTTGATCCATGGCTGCGGACTGCTTCGTGTAGGAGACGACCCATGCGTGCTGAACCCACAGGGTTTAGATGAGTGCCATCCTTGCGGAACAGGGTAGGCTGGTTGTAGAAGTTGTCCCAGAGGTTGATGAATTCAACTTCTTCCCTCAGACACAAATATTTTAGTCGGCTATTTGTGCTGAAGGCCTTGCCGTAGAATTTGTCAGGTGCGTCGATCTTGGGGAGGAAAAGAATACTTTTGTAAATAAATGAGGCAACCAAAGTTAAAGAGGGAAACAGTTGTTTAGTTGCCTAATAGATTAGCTATAGCTAGGGATGGACACTAGTCCAAATGAATCATTGATTAAGTTGTGTAAAAAGGAAACTGTAACGAAGGGCACTAGTTCAATGTGAACTCTGATATTTTTAAGTCTAAACGAGTCATTCCGTGTATGCGTCTGAGGCACGGTTCATCTTTTGTTAGTACGAAAGTGATTAAAGTTAAAGGTAACCTAGCGTGTTGGTAACAGGGTTACTTGAGGGTAAATTCAGAAGATGTAATTGAGATAAAGATTGTAAATCTATATTGTGAAGTAACGGGGTGACAGAACCCAATAGTATTATTGAGATAAAGATTGTAAACCTAATTGTGAAGTAACTGGGTGGCGGAACCCATAGCGTACGGGAGAGAGACCTTGTAATCTCATTCGGTAATTTGTATGATTTTATGTCATTGTGGAGGTACTTGTGTAGTAACGACGGTTGTGTCAGAGGAATAAATAGATTCTATGTATTGAGGAGATAGATTATATATGTCATAGCCTTGGGATTGGGAAAAGGCTCAGTAAACGTGGGAAAACCTAAAGAGTAGAGGAACGAATATAACTTTTATTTTAGTTAGGCAAAGAGCATATGGTCTAAATAAAAGACACAGCAGGGTTTTGACTTAATTATTTAGGATTAATCACTAATAACGGGTCGTAGGATCGAAGCCGACTTGAGTCAATACCTGAATAGCGGGGATTCAGTTAGGGAGTAACGGGAACTCTAGGGGTCCAAAGTACAACCTAGCATGAATCGACGTAATATTCAATCTGTGTCTTGAACTCATCTCGGCCCGAGCCAAGAAACTATTATTAGGGTAGTTAGGAAGTCTGTTAAATAAAATATACGAACTTCTAAATGACTGTCGAATTATCCCCCGTAGTAGTAGCATAAAAGATTTATAATTAAATACTACAAATACATAAATAATACAATTAATTAATTTAACTCGCAACACCAAACACCTCCTAATGAAATTAATGAAAACATATGATCTTCCCGGAATTCGAACCTGGGTTACCATATATAATTCTTAAACACTCTAACCATTAATCCATCAAGACAGTTAAAGGTTAAATACATATATAAAATACAATATATAAATAAACTAAAATAAACCCCGCCAGTATGAATACAACCAATAGTAGCTTCTCTTTGTAGCTCCACGAGTGTAGTTGGAAATAACACTCTTATACAATTACAACGAAGTTATGATTGTAAAAGGCCATAATGCTAACATAATTAAAATGGCCAGGAACATGAGTGTTAAAACTGAAATTGTCGGCCAGCCACACCGTAGATGCGTAGACATTAATGAAATGCTAAAAATGTGTATGAATTAAGACGACAAACATATTATTCATGAGTCCAAAAAACTACAATACCGTTTTTTATTCTTGTGTCACGGAATGCGAAATTGCTGGACAAAATGTGCTGGCAGTGTTTTGTATTCATAAAAACGTTTACATTTTATCTTGTATATACAAATATCGGTATACATTTTCGTCTTTACAAAATAGATTTACATATTTCCGTATATAATTAGGGACAAAATATGTGAATATATAATTTAAGTAGTAGATTGAAATTACATTGGCTCAGCTATGGTTTCCCTTCTGTATAAATTACGTTTGCCTTCTCTGTCTCGCTCTCTCTCTCTATCTCTCTCTCTCTCTCTCTCTCTATATATATATATATATATATATATATATATATATGTCCAAACAGTGGTTTAGAGTGGGTAAGGGAACATTGGAAAGGGAATTACTGCCCTGGAACTAATGTCCGTGGCAGGATTAGGAAGTTAGTAGGGGACAGATGGGTTAGTAACTGAGGGGGGGATAAAATAAAGTTATTCATTTACAAACGCAGTCAGTCGCGGGTTTGATGCGAGATATTTGTCTAGGTGGAGTTTAAATGAATCAATGGTGATGCAGTCTATAACGTTTCGGGGAAGCCCATTCCACAAGTTGACAACTCGATTGAAGAAGAAATTCTTAGATTCGTGTGAGTTAAAAGATTTACCAATAATTTTGCAACCGTTTCCCCGCGTGTAATTAGATTGGTCGATAGTGAAGTACTTACTACAGTTCATATTGTCGATGCCTTTGATGATTTTGAACACTTGAATTAAGTCACCTCTTAATCTGCGCTGGGTTAAAGGAAATAGATTTAATTCTCTAAGACGCTCTTCGTATGGTTTGTTCTTTAGGCTAGGTATCATTTTGGTAACTCTACGTTGAACTCGTTCTAGCTTGTTTATATCTTTTTGGTAATAAGGGCACCAGGATTGAACGCAGTATTCCAGAAGAGGGCGGACTAAGGAATTGTAGAGGGTTAGGATAACTTCTTTGGATTTATGCTCAAATGACCTGCCTATAAAGCCAATTATTTTGTTTGCCTTCTTAACAACTTCTGAACATTGTTGACTCGGTTTTAGGTTACTCGATATTGTTACTCCCAGATCGGTTTCTCTGTTTACATTCTTAAGCTGAGTGCCATTCATCGAATAGTTTGCTTTCTCATTTAGGTATCCGATATGTAGTACTTTACATTTATCCGCATTGAAATTCATTTGCCAAATTTGGGCCCAACATGACAATTTATCTAGATTGTGTTGCATATCGTCAACTTGTTCTTTTGAGAGTACGCTATTTGCAATTTTTGTATCGTCAGCAAATTTTGAGATTGTACAGGTGAGACCCTCATCTATGTCGTTGATGTAAATTAGAAAGAAAATTGGTCCTAGTACCGATCCCTGGGGTACCCCGCTACTTACATTGGTCCATTTAGATGCCTTACCGTTTATGACTACTCTTTGCTTTCTGTCGCTGAGCCAATTTTCTATCCATTTCAACACACCGTCTTGTATTCCATGCGCTTTTAGTTTTAGCAGTAAACGTTTGTGGGGAACTTTGTCAAAGGCCTTTTGAAAATCAAGGTATATAATATCTACAGCTTTACTCTCATCGTAGAGGTTGAGGATATCGTGGAAGAAGTCTAAGAGGTTTGTTAAACAGGAACGTTTTTTACGAAAGCCGTGTTGAGTATATTTAAGTATGTTATTTTCCTCTAAGTGATTTACAAGTCTGTCTCGTATGACCGTTTCTAGCATTTTACATACAACTGAGGTTAAGCTAATTGGACGATAGTTACTGGGTAGGGACTTGCTCCCTTTTTTGAATATCGGTGTTACGTTGGCTAGCTTCCACTGATCAGGCATAGTTCCAGACTGCAAGGATTTATTGAATAGTAATGTCAGTGGTTTGGAGAGCTCATCCTTAGCTTCCTTTAGAACTCTAGGCGAGATTGTATCAGGTCCAGGCGTTTTATTTACCTTGAGTTTATCTAAACAATTCAATACTTCTCTCTCTGTAACGGTGATATTGCTTAAAACATCTGAATTATCAATCTGAATCGGCGATGGTGTAGGGATATCACTGAGGTCTTCTGTTGTAAAAACTGATGCAAAAAAGGTATTCAGGGCATTACTCATTTGTACTTCGTCTTTGGTGTATTCTCCATTTTCATCGACTAACGGTCCAACAGTTGAAGTAACTACTTTTTTCTTTCTGATATAACTATAGAATTCTTTCGGGTTTGTTTTACTTTGATTCGCAATATGTAACTCTAAGGTCTTTTTACTTTGCTTAATTAACTTTTTGGCTTTGCGTCGTAGCTCTACAAATTTCACCCGTTCTTCGTCATTTTGTTAGGATTTTAATCTATCATTAGCAAAATTTTTAGCAAGCAGGCAGTTTGAAATATCTTTATTCCACCATTTGGGCTTATTATTATGGCCTGGACGCCGTATTTTCGATGGTATGCAATCTTGCACTGCTTTTAGGTAAGTGGTTACGAATAACTTCCAAGATGTATTTATATCGTTATTGTTAATTAAAAAGCTCCAGTCAGTTTCTTTAAACATAGCTCTAAGTTTATGGAAGTTTGCTTTCTTGAAATTAGGGACTTTTTCGATGCTACTATTTGGTTCGTTACTAGTAAACTTTAAAGTGAAAGTTATCGTACGATGGTCGCTGTTACTGAATTCATCACCAACATTCAAATTCTCTATTAATTCTTCTTTTGTTGCAAGTACAATGTCAAGAACGTTATTACCACGGGTTGGCGTTCGAACAAATTGATAAAGCGAACTCTCTTGCAAGTTCGTATACAAGTCATGTCCGGAGTGTGAAGTAAGAGTATCGCCCCACTTGGTCACAGGTAAATTAGAGTCGCCAAAAATTACGGTATCTTGTGAGTTACTTACATCTGCAATTTGTTCGTAAATTTCTCGGTCAGTTTGCACTGATTGAGCTGGAGGTCTGTATATTAATGCAAGTATTATTTTTGTACCTTTATTATTCTTTATTAGCACAAAAGATGCGTCGACGTTCACAATTTGAGGTTTTGACAAGAGGGTAGGGTTAAGACTTTCTTTGATATAAAGTAAAACGCCACCTCCATTTCGATTTATTAGGCTTTTCTCAAACATTACATAACCGGGAAGTGAATACTCTGCTAAAAAGTCTCTATCTTCTGTATTGAGCCAAGATTCTGTTATGCCAATCACATCATAATTTTCTGTAAACACTAGCTCCTCTAAATCTGAAAATTTATTACGTATGCTACGAGCGTTTGCATAGAAAACCTTTAAATTTGTTATTTTAGAACTCACGAAACGCTCTTTAATAATATTTTTGGTTCTTATCGGTTCTACATTTTTGTTCATGGCTGTCCTCGGTCCTCGCTTTCTTCGGTCCTTATCGCTGGTGGTCCTCGGTTGCCTCTGTTTTTTTCTTGGCGTTGGATGATTTATGTCACTGCTGCTTCTTCTCGGATGGCATTTTTTGATCCATGGCTGCGGACTGCTTCGTGTAGGAGACGACCCATGCGTGCTGAACCCACAGGGTTTAGATGAGTGCCATCCTTGCGGAACAGGGTAGGCTGGTTGTAGAAGTTGTCCCAGAGGTTGATGAATTCAACTTCTTCCCTCAGACACAAATATTTTAGTCGGCTATTTGTGCTGAAGGCCTTGCCGTAGAATTTGTCAGGTGCGTCGATCTTAGGGAGGAAAAGAATACTTTTGTAAATAAATGAGGCAACCAAAGTTAAAGAGGGAAACAGTTGTTTAGTTGCCTAATAGATTAGCTATAGCTAGGGATGGACACTAGTCCAAATGAATCATTGATTAAGTTGTGTAAAAAGGAAACTGTAACGAAGGGCACTAGTTCAATGTGAACTCTGATATTTTTAAGTCTAAACGAGTCATTCCGTGTATGCGTCTGAGGCACGGTTCATCTTTTGTTAGTACGAAAGTGATTAAAGTTAAAGGTAACCTAGCGTGTTGGTAACAGGGTTACTTGAGGGTAAATTCAGAAGATGTAATTGAGATAAAGATTGTAAATCTATATTGTGAAGTAACGGGGGTGACAGAACCCAATAGTATTATTGAGATAAAGATTGTAAACCTAATTGTGAAGTAACTGGGTGGCGGAACCCATAGCGTACGGGAGAGAGAGACCTTGTAATCTCATTCGGTAATTTGTATGATTTTATGTCATTGTGGAGGTACTTGTGTAGTAACGACGGTTGTGTCAGAGGAATAAATAGATTCTATGTATTGAGGAGATAGATTATATATGTCATAGCCTTGGGATTGGGAAAAGGCTCAGTAAACGTGGGAAAACCTAAAGAGTAGAGGAACGAATATAACTTTTATTTTAGTTAGGCAAAGAGCATATGGTCTAAATAAAAGACACAGCAGGGTTTTGACTTAATTATTTAGGATTAATCACTAATAACGGGTCGTAGGATCGAAGCCGACTTGAGTCAATACCTGAATAGCGGGGATTCAGTTAGGGAGTAACGGGAACTCTAGGGGTCCAAAGTACAACCTAGCATGAATCGACGTAATATTCAATCTGTGTCTTGAACTCATCTCGGCCCGAGCCAAGAAACTATTATTAGGGTAGTTAGGAAGTCTGTTAAATAAAATATACGAACTTCTAAATGACTGTCGAATTATCCCCCGTAGTAGTAGCATAAAAGATTTATAATTAAATACTACAAATACATAAATAATACAATTAATTAATTTAACTCGCAACACCAAACACCTCCTAATGAAATTAATGAAAACATATGATCTTCCCGGAATTCGAACCTGGGTTACCACATATATAATTCTTAAACACTCTAACCATTAATCCATCAAGACAGTTAAAGGTTAAATACATATATAAAATACAATATATAAATAAACTAAAATAAACCCCGCCAGTATGAATACAACCAATAGTAGCTTCTCTTTGTAGCTCCACGAGTGTAGTTGGAAATAACACTCTTATACAATTACAACGAAGTTATGATTGTAAAAGGCCATAATGCTAACATAATTAAAATGGCCAGGAACATGAGTGTTAAAACTGAAATTGTCGGCCAGCCACACCGTAGATGCGTAGACATTAATGAAATGCTAAAAATGTGTATGAATTAAGACGACAAACATATTATTCATGAGTCCAAAAAACTACAATACCGTTTTTTATTCTTGTGTCACGGAATGCGAAATTGCTGGACAAAATGTGCTGGCAGTGTTTTGTATTCATAAAAACGTTTACATTTTATCTTGTATATACAAATATCGGTATACATTTTCGTCTTTACAAAATAGATTTACATATTTCCGTATATAATTAGGGACAAAATATGTGAATATATAATTTAAGTAGTAGATTGAAATTACATTGGCTCAGCTATGGTTTCCCTTCTGTATAAATTACGTTTGCCTTCTCTGTCTCGCTCTCTCTCTCTATCTCTCTCTCTCTCTCTCTCTCTCTATATATATATATATATATATATATATATATATGTCCAAACAGTGGTTTAGAGTGGGTAAGGGAACATTGGAAAGGGAATTACTGCCCTGGAACTAATGTCCGTGGCAGGATTAGGAAGTTAGTAGGGGACAGATGGGTTAGTAACTGAGGGGGGGATAAAATAAAGTTATTCATTTACAAACGCAGTCAGTCGCGGGTTTGATGCGAGATATTTGTCTAGGTGGAGTTTAAATGAATCAATGGTGATGCAGTCTATAACGTTTCGGGGAAGCCCATTCCACAAGTTGACAACTCGATTGAAGAAGAAATTCTTAGATTCGTGTGAGTTAAAAGATTTACCAATAATTTTGCAACCGTTTCCCCGCGTGTAATTAGATTGGTCGATAGTGAAGTACTTACTACAGTTCATATTGTCGATGCCTTTGATGATTTTGAACACTTGAATTAAGTCACCTCTTAATCTGCGCTGGGTTAAAGGAAATAGATTTAATTCTCTAAGACGCTCTTCGTATGGTTTGTTCTTTAGGCTAGGTATCATTTTGGTAACTCTACGTTGAACTCGTTCTAGCTTGTTTATATCTTTTTGGTAATAAGGGCACCAGGATTGAACGCAGTATTCCAGAAGAGGGCGGACTAAGGAATTGTAGAGGGTTAGGATAACTTCTTTGGATTTATGCTCAAATGACCTGCCTATAAAGCCAATTATTTTGTTTGCCTTCTTAACAACTTCTGAACATTGTTGACTCGGTTTTAGGTTACTCGATATTGTTACTCCCAGATCGGTTTCTCTGTTTACATTCTTAAGCTGAGTGCCATTCATCGAATAGTTTGCTTTCTCATTTAGGTATCCGATATGTAGTACTTTACATTTATCCGCATTGAAATTCATTTGCCAAATTTGGGCCCAACATGACAATTTATCTAGATTGTGTTGCATATCGTCAACTTGTTCTTTTGAGAGTACGCTATTTGCAATTTTTGTATCGTCAGCAAATTTTGAGATTGTACAGGTGAGACCCTCATCTATGTCGTTGATGTAAATTAGAAAGAAAATTGGTCCTAGTACCGATCCCTGGGGTACCCCGCTACTTACATTGGTCCATTTAGATGCCTTACCGTTTATGACTACTCTTTGCTTTCTGTCGCTGAGCCAATTTTCTATCCATTTCAACACACCGTCTTGTATTCCATGCGCTTTTAGTTTTAGCAGTAAACGTTTGTGGGGAACTTTGTCAAAGGCCTTTTGAAAATCAAGGTATATAATATCTACAGCTTTACTCTCATCGTAGAGGTTGAGGATATCGTGGAAGAAGTCTAAGAGGTTTGTTAAACAGGAACGTTTTTTACGAAAGCCGTGTTGAGTATATTTAAGTATGTTATTTCCTCTAAGTGATTTACAAGTCTGTCTCGTATGACCGTTTCTAGCATTTTACATACAACTGAGGTTAAGCTAATTGGACGATAGTTACTGGGTAGGGACTTGCTCCCTTTTTTGAATATCGGTGTTACGTTGGCTAGCTTCCACTGATCAGGCATAGTTCCAGACTGCAAGGATTTATTGAATAGTAATGTCAGTGGTTTGGAGAGCTCATCCTTAGCTTCCTTTAGAACTCTAGGCGAGATTGTATCAGGTCCAGGCGTTTTATTTACCTTGAGTTTATCTAAACAATTCAATACTTCTCTCTCTGTAACGGTGATATTGCTTAAAACATCTGAATTATCAATCTGAATCGGCGATGGTGTAGGGATATCACTGAGGTCTTCTGTTGTAAAAACTGATGCAAAAAAGGTATTCAGGGCATTACTCATTTGTACTTCGTCTTTGGTGTATTCTCCATTTTCATCGACTAACGGTCCAACAGTTGAAGTAACTACTTTTTTCTTTCTGATATAACTATAGAATTCTTTCGGGTTTGTTTTACTTTGATTCGCAATATGTAACTCTAAGGTCTTTTTACTTTGCTTAATTAACTTTTTGGCTTTGCGTCGTAGCTCTACAAATTTCACCCGTTCTTCGTCATTTTGTTAGGATTTTAATCTATCATTAGCAAAATTTTTAGCAAGCAGGCAGTTTGAAATATCTTTATTCCACCATTTGGGCTTATTATTATGGCCTGGACGCCGTATTTTCGATGGTATGCAATCTTGCACTGCTTTTAGGTAAGTGGTTTCGAATAACTTCCAAGATGTATTTATGTCGTTATTGTTAATTAAAAAGCGCCAGTCAGTTTCTTTAAACATAGCTCTAAGTTTATGGAAGTTTGCTTTCTTGAAATTAGGGACTTTTTCGATGCTACTATTTGGTTCGTTACTAGTAAACTTTAAAGTGAAAGTTATCGTACGATGGTCGCTGTTACTGAATTCATCACCAGCATTCAAATTCTCTATTAATTCTTCTTTTGTTGCAAGTACAATGTCAAGAACGTTATTACCACGGGTTGGCGTTCGAACAAATTGATAAAGCGAACTCTCTTGCAAGTTCGTATACAAGTCATGTCCGGAGTGTGAAGTAAGAGTATCGCCCCACTTGGTCACAGGTAAATTAGAGTCGCCAAAAATTACGGTATCTTGTGAGTTACTTACATCTGCAATTTGTTCGTAAATTTCTCGGTCAGTTTGCACTGATTGAGCTGGAGGTCTGTATATTAATGCAAGTATTATTTTGTACCTTTATTATTCTTTATTAGCACAAAAGATGCGTCGACGTTCACAATTTGAGGTTTTGACAAGAGGGTAGGGTTAAGACTTTCTTTGATATAAAGTAAAACGCCACCTCCATTTCGATTTATTAGGCTTTTCTCAAACATTACATAACCGGGAAGTGAATACTCTGCTAAAAAGTCTCTATCTTCTGTATTGAGCCAAGATTCTGTTATGCCAATCACATCATAATTTTCTGTAAACACTAGCTCCTCTAAATCTGAAAATTTATTACGTATGCTACGAGCGTTTGCATAGAAAACCTTTAAATTTGTTATTTTAGAACTCACGGAACGCTCTTTAATAATATTTTTGGTTCTTATCGGTTCTACATTTTTGTTCATGGCTGTCCTCGGTCCTCGCTTTCTTCGGTCCTTATCGCTGGTGGTCCTCGGTTGCCTCTGTTTTTTTCTTGGCGTTGGATGATTTATGTCACTGCTGCTTCTTCTCGGATGGCGTTTTTTGATCCATGGCTGCGGACTGCTTCGTGTAGGAGACGACCCATGCGTGCTGAACCCACAGGGTTTAGATGAGTGCCATCCTTGCGGAACAGGGTAGGCTGGTTGTAGAAGTTGTCCCAGAGGTTGATGAATTCAACTTCTTCCCTCAGACACAAATATTTTAGTCGGCTATTTGTGCTGAAGGCCTTGCCGTAGAATTTGTCAGGTGCGTCGATCTTGGGGAGGAAAAGAATACTTTTGTAAATAAATGAGGCAACCAAAGTTAAAGAGGGAAACAGTTGTTTAGTTGCCTAATAGATTAGCTATAGCTAGGGATGGACACTAGTCCAAATGAATCATTGATTAAGTTGTGTAAAAAGGAAACTGTAACGAAGGGCACTAGTTCAATGTGAACTCTGATATTTTTAAGTCTAAACGAGTCATTCCGTGTATGCGTCTGAGGCACGGTTCATCTTTTGTTAGTACGAAAGTGATTAAAGTTAAAGGTAACCTAGCGTGTTGGTAACAGGGTTACTTGAGGGTAAATTCAGAAGATGTAATTGAGATAAAGATTGTAAATCTATATTGTGAAGTAACGGGGTGACAGAACCCAATAGTATTATTGAGATAAAGATAGTAAACCTAATTGTGAAGTAACTGGGTGGCGGAACCCATAGCGTACGGGAGAGAGACCTTGTAATCTCATTCGGTAATTTGTATGATTTTATGTCATTGTGGAGGTGCTTGTGTAGTAACGACGGTTGTGTCAGAGGAATAAATAGATTCTATGTATTGAGGAGATAGATTATATATGTCATAGCCTTGGGATTGGGAAAAGGCTCAGTAAACGTGGGAAAACCTAAAGAGTAGAGGAACGAATATCACTTTTATTTTAGTTAGGCAAAGAGCATATGGTCTAAATAAAAGACACAGCAGGGTTTTGACTTAATTATTTAGGATTAATCACTAATAACGGGTCGTAGGATCGAAGCCGACTTGAGTCAATACCTGAATAGCGGGGATTCAGTTAGGGAGTAACGGGAACTCTAGGGGTCCAAAGTACAACCTAGCATGAATCGACGTAATATTCAATCTGTGTCTTGAACTCATCTCGGCCCGAGCCAAGAACCTATTATTAGGGTAGTTAGGAAGTCTGTTAAATAAAATATACGAACTTCTAAATGACTGTCGAATTATCCCCGTAGTAGTAGCATAAAAGATTTATAATTAAATACTACAAATACATAAATAATACAATTAATTAATTTAACTCGCAACACCAAACACCTCCTAATGAAATTAATGAAAACATATGATCTTCCCGGAATTCGAACCTGGGTTACCACATATATAATTCTTAAACACTCTAACCATTAATCCATCAAGACAGTTAAAGGTTAAATACATATATAAAATACAATATATAAATAAACTAAAATAAACCCCGCCAGTATGAATACAACCAATAGTAGCTTCTCTTTGTAGCTCCACGAGTGTAGTTGGAAATAACACTCTTATACAATTACAACGAAGTTATGATTGTAAAAGGCCATAATGCTAACATAATTAAAATGGCCAGGAACATGAGTGTTAAAACTGAAATTGTCGGCCAGCCACACCGTAGATGCGTAGACATTAATGAAATGCTAAAAATGTGTATGAATTAAGACGACAAAAATATTATTCATGAGTCCAAAAAACTACAATACCGTTTTTTATTCTTGTGTCACGGAATGCGAAATTGCTGGACAAAATGTGCTGGCAGTGTTTTGTATTCATAAAAACGTTTACATTTTATCTTGTATATACAAATATCGGTATACATTTTCGTCTTTACAAAATAGATTTACATATTTCCGTATATAATTAGGGACAAAATATGTGAATATATAATTTAAGTAGTAGATTGAAATTACATTGGCTCAGCTATGGTTTCCCTTCTGTATAAATTACGTTTGCCTTCTCTGTCTCTCTCTCTCTCTATCTCTCTCTCTCTCTCTCTCTCTCTCTCTATATATATATATATATATATATATATATATATATATATATATGTGTGTGTAGTACTTATTTTCTAATTGTCTGTATACTACCAAGGTGGGAATAATTCGACAGTTGTTCAGAAGTTCGTATCCTTTATTTAACAAACTCCCTAATAGTTTTATGTTCCCCTAGCAATTGATTCTCTGTTCGGGCCGAAATGAGTTCAACACTCAGATTGAATTTTATCGTCGACCCACAATAGATTGTACGTTGGAACTCGCAAGCTCCTGTTACCACCTATTTGGATACCAGCTATTCAGGTGTTGACTCACTCCGACTTCGAGCCAAAGGCACATTACTAGTCTCCAAAATAAAATATCAACTTTACCGGGCCTCAATATGTCTAATCCAAAGACCAAGGCTTTAATAATTTTGACCTCTATTTCCCTATCTTTATCACTCTTACATTATATATATTCGTATCTGTAACACAAATCAATCCGTACCCGTAGGCACCTACACTAATATAACCCTTATTCTGGAATATCTCCACTCTGACTTCCTATCTGACATATAAATAATCTCAATAACACTGACACCACTTACTCAAATATTATATCTCATTACATGGTCCGATAAAATCAACATTTCATAAACATCTATATTATCAATATTCAACACTTAATTGTCTATATATCATGATTACAGTATTATCCTCAATGTTTAATCTGATTGATACTATATTTATCAACTCACTAACTACTTATCTCAGGAGTACAATATTTCCTCACAATAGTCGCCTCAACTTGTTACTCATATAATGATCACAAAGTTCATTACCATACCGGCGAATTCTTCTTCTTTAATGCTACGAATAACAATGTTTCCTTTATAACAAAAAGTATATTTCATCATATGGACCAGTGTCCGTCCTAACATTTCTCAAGCTAGATCTAATCTATCTGCAACTATTATTTATCTTCACGTCATTCCTATAGTTGCTTCTAACTTTAATATTTTATTTCATCCTTCCCTTATCTTTATAGTTTACATTTATCTACTAACCTAGAAGATCCTATACTATTGGTAGCTAAGTGGCATGGAACCTTCTCTGTGAATGACAGATATATTCTCTCAACACTTCATCGTTTTATTTAATTCATGAGTCTAATTTATTTATTTTTATTTTATTCTATAAGAACACATCAATTTTAATGGTTGTAACCACTGGGTTTGTCAAACATTTCTCTCTTTTTAATAATGGTATTTCGGACCCATAAGGGTCATGTAAAAAGTCTTGGGTATCTCTGGAACAATCTTCACCACCTCAGGGCCGGCCAATAGTACTTCTGGAAATCTTCAGTTCCATCTACTATCTGTCGTCCCTCTTGAATTGCTTGGCTATAGGTGTGTAAGCCAGCAATGTGACGACAAGCAACAGAATACTTGTGGTGTATCTAGTTAGTAGACGAAAGCTGTGTTGGGCCAGAGGTGGACTTTATTGGGGCGGGATAGGCGAGCTGGGTGGCTGGAGCAGGTGTAGCCAAGATCCCATTGTTGCCCAGGTGAGGGAGAGAGTGTGAGTTGCTAGCAAGTGAACCCAGTGGGACCCGTGACAGGAGTGACGTCTGCAGAGCATGAGCATGAATGAATATAGAAAAGGTGGGTGAAAAGTAAAAGAAGGGAAGTTTTTATTGGTGAAGTAGTAGAGAAAGTGTTAAAGTAGGAGGATAAAGATTGTCGGGGCTTGACCCAATGTGCGTGAGTTTTATAATTTGGGTTGGTGGATGGTTGTGACTCTGTTGATATTATTGAAAGTACATTTTTGGAAAGCTTCAGTATGGCATGTCAATGGCAAGGAGTATTAATTTAGGTTGGTAAAAATTGCAAACAAAAGGTGTCGATTTTGGATGGAAATGGTCTAAAAAAAGTGGCCTGGTAATTTTGGATGGTAAGGGTCTAAAAGGGAGCAGCAAGGGATAGCTGTCAACTGCAGAGTTTGGAGGTGGTTGCACTCTTTTATGAATGGCTTAATTTACATTATGTAATTTCTAATTTTTTGAGAAATTTTGGCTGGTGGGTGAGTAAAAAAATTGTGAAAATTTTAGTATGGTTAAGGGACTGTTTTGATCGGGCACTGATCGGAGACCGCGTAAATTGGAAGTAGGCGATAGGGAGAGGATGAAAAGGAGCGGCCTCCTCCAAATGCTAGGGATTTGGAGATAGGGTTAGCATTCTTCCTTGGAGTTATTGTTTTACGACTTTTTGATCGAGAACGGTCTGAGTCAGGGGAGGGTAATTCAGCTGGGCTGTTTGGTTTTCTTTTTAGAGGAGATTGTGGATGAATGAGATTGGGAGATTGATGAGGAATGGTGGGTGATTTTGGTGTAGGAGGGGGTGGGGGAGGTATGCAAGATGTTGGGGTATTATGGTCAGGAAGATCTTTGGGGATAGGGGTAGCTGGTGGAGGCATGGATGGTGGTGGGATAGGGGAGGGGTCAGGAGTGTGGATGTCATCATTGGTGAGTGAGGGGTTCTGGGCAGGAGTCTCTTGGGTTGTGGTTTCTTGCGAATTAGGAGGAGTAGGAGTCTTGGAGTTGGGGGTGGATGTGGAGGTGCTGGTAGAGTGGGTGGATAAGGTGGGGGAGGTAGAGGATGATGAATTATTGGGGGAGATGGCTGTAGGGTTATAGGTAGGGGTGGGGGTTTGGGAGGATTTTGTTTTACTGAATTAATACCAGGATTCAGGAATAGAGATGGCACGGAGATTGTGAGCAGTGAGGCCGTCATTCAGAAGTTTATTAAATGTTTGGTTAACTTGATGGTCTGTTAAGTGGAGAGCTACATTTACCAACACTGATGTCTGGGCAAATATTTCACGATTGAAGAAAGGGCTTGGGGGGTTGGAGCTGGTGGAGGAGGAGGATGACAGGGGGTTGGAGCTGGTGGAGGAGGAGGAAAGCATGGGTGGGGATTGATGAGGGAGTGATGGGGTAGCAGCTGAGGCATATGATCTGATGGTGACTGGATGGGATGAGAAGAGAGGGCGAGGGTTACTGGAGGATGTTGGAGAGGTCTTTGAATTTTTACGAGTCTGTTTGAGAACGTTGAGGCGGAAGGGGCATTCTGAACTTATGGCAATATGGGGGCCGTTACAGTTATTACACTTGAGGGAGCTTGAGGAGCAAGTTGTGAAGGAGTGGTCAGTGTCACCACAGCGTGAGCATACTTGCTCATTTTTGCAAGAAGATGTAATGTGCCCATACTGGTAGCACTTAAAACACTGTTGTAGGTTTACCCATGACTCAGGAGAGAGGAACTCAGGTGGCATGATCACATGAAAGGCTTTGAGACCTGACTTGAGGAGTCTGCCGGCTTCCTGAGGGGAGGCACAGCAAATTTTGAGGGTTTTTTCGGGTGTCTTTGTGACATCACAAACTTTGATTTTGTTCCTTTGTGAAATTTATGTGGCAATTTCTTCCTCATCCCTGTTGAAGATACTTTTATCATGGTGAGTGATCTTAACAGTGCAAGCAGCTTTTAACTCGGGAGAGACTACTAATTCATACCCTGCATTTTAAAGTTTGGTTACATTATCAGGGGCTAGGTAAGCATCAAGGTCTTTTTGAGAGGCAAGGCGAATTTTGAGGGTATTGTTGGGTTTTTGAAAACTTTAACAATTTGGGTCTGGGTTATACTGAATATGTGTGAGCCAGGATCATCAGGGGGAGGAGAGTTACATTCAAATTTTATGTACAATGCCATACTGAAGCATTACTGAGCTAATTTTATAGGAGGACATTTTAAAAATAGGGAGATGGGGGAGGGATATAATTGGATTTTAAAAGCTAAAATTACCTAATTCTTACCTATGCCCTTGGACTAAGTCTGTCACAGGGCCCTAGACCTACTTGGAGCTTAAAACCCTACCCACTTGCCTCCTATAACCAGGTGCTACTCCCCCCCCCCTTCATGGCAATGCCTTCAGGGTTCGGCGTCGTACTACAAGTGGGCTTCTACTGGGCTGGAACGGGTACGCACATTTCGTATAAAAAGGTAAGGAATGGAGCTTTATTGAGGAAAGACAAGAATATAGAAAACTGATGGTATGGATAGAGATGGAATGAAGGATGAGATGTGAAGGCTGGATCGAAGAAGATGATTGGTGAAGAAGGGCAGGATCAGAGAGCTGATTGGTCGGCAAGAAGGGCATGGAATGGCCGGTCCTCCAGACGTCCATCTTCTGTCTTCTTTCTTCTTTCTTCTTGCTGCTTGAAGGTAGATCTGGTTCTTCCTGCTTGAAGGTCTTGAAGTAGAGCTGGGGGGTGCTAGAGGCCTGTTGGGAGAGACCTTAGCTGTACCAAGTACCACCTCGCATCTTTTTTTTTTTTTTTTTTTCCCTAGCGGGGGAAGGGGGAGGAAAAGTAGAGGTTTGGTCAGGAAGGTAAAGTAGGAAATTATGAAAGAAAGTAGTAGATTAAAAGCAGCCCCCCCCCCCCTTTTATAGCCCCGCCTCACGAATTGCCGCACTGTGATTGGTTGAGCCAGCCACCCGGGCAGTGCTTTCTCCAGCCGCGCGGTTTGAAAATTTCTTCCCTCTCTTCTCGTCTTATCTCTTCGTAATATGTCCCAGGGAGATGGTTGCAAAGGTCTTGTAGTGGCTTATGGGAGTATAGGGCTTTCACTGATGTCATAGACCCATTGCAACTCAAAGAAACGGCCTGTGGAGGGAGCGAGAGCGATTTGAAAGGTGAAGATGTGTGCGCGGCCGGTTCAGTATTTGCGTGCTCCGGCAACGGAGACTCCTGATTGGCTGCACGGGAGGGTGTGGCAGAGATGTAGGAAATGTCCGGAATGTCAAACTCAGCTGATTTAAAGAGATAGTCAAATGCAGCGCGTTGATTGGCTGGCAGGATTCTTACTTTAATATATATATATCTATATAATATATATATATATATATATATATATATATATATATATATATATATATATATATATATATATATATATATATATATATATATATATATATATATATATAAAGATTTGGCCTGATGAAGCTACTGTATATGCGAAACGTTGTTTAACCCTTCCTCCCCGGGCTGTCTTACCAAATGACGGTCGCCCCTACCCGGGCGATATGGCTGAAAAACTTCTAGTCCTAGGCTACCGTATTTATGTTTATTTTCACTGCTAGAACTTTCCCACTCATCTATAATCGTAGTGCGGTTTTCAGTCGGTATTTTGGCATTGAGTAGAGCTCTGTAAGTCAACTGGTTCAGTTGTGATGACGATTTCCGTGGAGCCAATATTGGAGAGATGTTGCCAATATGGGGGCTTTTTAGACACTAATTTCGTCATGACGTCAGAACAATAACATTGAGGAGTCTTCTCCTTCTTGTTTTCGGAGGTGCGGTGACGAACGCTTGGGTTTGTTGATATACGTCGTACGCACAGCGTTCGGACCAAGCTTAATTAGTCTATTAAGCTCATGCCTTAGATAAGGCATACCGGGTAGCGGCCTTTCTTTCGTGCTGTCCTTACCTAAGGCAGACCGGGTAGGAAGGGTTAATAAAGCGTTTCTCCTCACATGGTGGTTATATTCTACCTGTAATGAATGGACTGCCGAACACCTCCTCCTCCTATCCACTTCACTACACTAAACATGCACACCACACTTCAGTCCTCCACACCAAAATTAAAAAAAAACAAAAAAATATGAATTCTAGCCCAGCCTCGGAGTCCCCAGGGGGGGGGGGGGGGGGACCATAAATGCCCCCTCACCCGACCGACCATCCCCTGACGACCTCACACAATTACCTGGACCTCGGCCTGTTACTCTTTATATTAATTTCTGCAACATTCGTGGACTTTCCTCTAACTTTCACTCTGTTGAGCACCATCTCTCCTCCTACAAACCTGATCTTCTCTTCCTCACCGAAACTCAGGTGTCTCTAGCAACATCCAGCAGCCCCTTCTCTGTATCCTCCTACTTTCTCTATCCTAGTTTCAAAGCCAAAGGCGGATGTTGCGCATATGTGCACAACAAACTCACTTGCTCTCGTGTTCCCGATTTCGACTCCTCTGAATTCTCAACTTTATGGCTCAAACTTTCCTGTCATTCTCTTACTAAATATTTCTGTGCTGTCTATCTTTCCCCTAACTCTACCAACTTTCCCAAATTCTTTGACTATCTAAACTCTACAGTGGAACACATTCTATCCATTTCTCCTTTCTCAGAAATCTCCATCTTAGGAGATTTCAACGTTCACCACCGCCAATGGCTCTCCTCTCACACTACTGATCCACCTGGTGAACAAGCCTACATCTTTTCTATCCTAAATGACCTAGAGCAGTTAGTTCAGCAACCCACCCGTATCCGGATCGCATCGGAGATCGGCCCAACATTCTTGACCTGTTTCTAACTTCTAACCCTTCTTCTTATACTGTCGATCTTTTCTCTCCTTTGGGCTCCTCCGACCATAAACTTATCTCTGTCACCTGTCCTATCTCTCCAGTACGGCCACCCGATCCTCCTAGCCGGCGGCGCTTGTGGCACTTTGGCGCTGCCGACTGGGAGGCTCTTCGGCAGTACTTCTTTGATTTCCCATGGAATTATTTCTGCTTCCGTGGCCGAGGACCCTCGGAGAGTGCTGAACGCATTACTGAGGTAATCCTATCGGGCATGGAAGCATATATTCCATTCTCTTTCTCTCAGACTAATGCTAAAAAATCTTGGTTTACTCACGCCTGTTCTACTGCTGTCCGCAATAAGGAGGAAGCATTCAAACGGTACCGATGCCTTAAAACTCAAGACTCTCATTCTTCATATGTTTCTGCCCGGAATCAAGCCAAATCTGTTCTTCGACTTGCCAAACACTCTTTCATCAATAATAAATGCACTGAACTATCCAACTCTAGCTCTTGCCAAGCTTTCTGGCATCTAGCCAAAAACCTCTCCAACAATTTCTCTTCCTCGTCTTTCCCTCCCCTTTCCCACTCTGATGGCACAACCATCACTTCTTCCTCTGACAAAGTTAAACTCTTCGCTCAAACTTTTGCTAGAAACTCCACCTTGGATGATTCCGGTGCTATTCCTCCCTCTCCGCCCTCCTCTCTCTTACTTATGCCTAATATCCTAATATCTTCTAAAGATGTACTTTCTACCCTCTCTGGGCTTAACACTAATAAGGCGTACGTTCTGGACGGTGTTCCTCGTGTTGTTCTCAAAAACTGTGCTTCCGTACTGACTCCCTGCCTAGGCAAACTCTTTCATCTCTGTCTATCCTCTAACGTCTTCCCTTCATGCTGGAAGTTTGCTCATATTCAACCTGTCCCAAAGAAGGGTGACTGCTCTCAACCCTCCAACTATCGTCCAATTGCTCTCATTTCTTGTCTTTCTAAAGTTTTTGAAACTATTCTTGCTTCCAAATTTCTTAAGCATTTCTCTTCTCATAATCTGCTCTCAGATCGCCAGTATGGCTTCCTTAAGGGTCGCTCGACTGGTGATCTTCTTTCATATCTTACTAACTCTTGGTCATCCTCCTTTCGGGACTTCGGTGAGACTTTTTCTATTCCACTAGACATATCGAAAGCCTTCGATAGAGTCTGGCATAAATCTTTAATTTCTAAACTACCCTCCTTCGGTTTCTATCCCTCCATATGTGCCTTTGTCTCTAATTTCCTTTCCGGCAGTTCCATAGCCGCGGTTGTGGACGGCCATTGTTCACTTCCTCACCCTATAAACTCCGGTGTTCCTCAGGGTTCTGTCCTATCTCCTATTCTCTTTCTAATTTTTATAAATGATCTTAACTATACCTTAATTCCCATCCATTCATACGCAGATGACTCAACCTTACACTACTCAATTACTTTTTCAGAACGCCCCAGCCAGCAATCCCTCAACGACAAACGTAATGAAGCCATAGAACTCTTAAATTCTGATCTAAATACTATTTCCAATTGGGGCAGAGAAAACCTTGTTAACTTTAATGCTTCCAAAACCCAATTTCTCCATCTATCTACCCGTCAGGATCTCCCAGCGGACTATCCCTTATTCTTCAACAATACAAAAATCAACCCTTCATCTTCTCTCAATATTCTTGGTGTCTCTTTTTCTTCTGCTCTCATTTGGAAGGACCATATTACCAGTCTTGCTAAGGCAGCCTCCCAGAAGCTGGGTGTGCTCAACCGCCTTAAGGGGTTCTTTTCCCCCACACAGCTTCTTGCTCTGTACAGGGGCATAGTGTGCCCTTTTATTGAGTATTGTTCACATGTGTGGGGAGGTTCCTCTCACACCACTCTCCTAGACAAGGTTGAAAGGAAGGCCTTTCGTATCATTAACTCCCGTCCACTTACCAACTCTCTGCAATCTCTCTCTCTCCGCCGCAATGTTGCATCTCTCTCGCTATTCTATCGCTACTATAATAATCAGTGTTCCTCAGAGCTATCCCAGTGCACACCACCTCCTTTACGTAGGGCACGTGGTACCCGTCTTGCAACTCAATCCCACCCCTACTCTGTGCAACTCTCCAACCCAAGAGTGAAACGTTACTCACAAACTTTCTTCTACTCAACAGCTGAGCTCTGGAACTCTCTCCCAGAGTCTTTCCCGCTTCCTATGACTTAAATTGCTTTAAACTCTGTGTGTCCAGGCATTTTGGCTCGAACGTCCCTTAATTTTGGCCCTGTCACTCTTTCAACTATGGGGGAGGCACTCGCTATAGGCAGTTATGCCTTTTGCCTCCCTCAATCACATAGAAAAAAAAAAAATATATATATATAAACATATATTTGTATACTCTCATCAGGGCTGAAAACCCCGACAATCATCCTGACTGTCAGTGGTTCGAGCCCGGCTGAGATTATTAAAAACATTTAGTAGCTCACGTGTATTTGTGAAATATACTTAATAATTATACTGTATATACGTAGTACGCATACAAATATGCAACAGTATTAATTAAAACAAACTGCTTTGGTATTCAACTATGCAAAGTTCTTATCAATATAGAACATCTATAACTAGGCCTGTATAGATCAGTGTAGAGTAGGCCATATTAGTTTGTATCGACGCCATGCATATAATGTATGGGTGGAAACAGTGTGATTGAGGTACAAGAATGATTTACAATAAAACCGCTAACCGGTCACTATATTTAAGTATTGCATAAGAAAACAAAGCTAAAAATTGATTCTTACAAATTGTCCTTCCATACATAAAACATAGAGTGTGTACAGATTAATGTGGCCAGACGTACATGAGTAAGGTTTCTTCCTGAATTACCTTCTAGTTAGCATGCGTTTGTCTATGATATTCCTGTCAATGTTGTCATATATTATTAGCATAATATTTCCTTCCCTTGCAGTCACGCTCAAAATTCATATCTTACCCCATGTTTGTGTTTTTTTTTATCTTTGGATCTACCCTTAAAAAAAAAAAAAAAAAAACACACACACACACACACAAAGTTATGAACACACTTGGACACAAACTTATTACTGAAACTCTTATCGGGTTAATTGAGGATACATAGTTTCTCAAAGCAAGATAGAAAATCAAAATTAAGTCACGGTTAGACACAAATGAACCCTATCGCTATCCTGTGAACTCGGGGGTTGTCGTTTAGCATTCAGTAGTGTTCTGCCCACAGCTCACTCAAAGACAACTGCAGAGGTTAAAGTAACTGAACTAAATATTTATAAACACCCCTGATGGTCACAATGGCTTTTAAGTGTTCTAGAAAGGGTGCAAATCGCGTCCTTTGCGTGAAAGGGTTAAAACCATAATATTTCATTATCGTTTATCTTGCTTGCTCCGTTTGTCTCTTCATTAATAAAATTCGCTTTGAAATCCTGATACCCTCCTTCTTTTGTTCAACTTAACGTGAAATTAATACAAAATAGATAAGCCAGAATGAATATCAGTACCAGGGAGCAAAGCGTTATTTTTAGTCCGGTATTTATTACATAATACTTCAATCATCACTGTAACGGGGAGGGGTGAGGAGAGGACGAGGGCAGAGGGAAAGAAGAGGTAGTGGAGATGGGTATAGAACAAAATAGAACACAGATAAAACGGTAAATGAACGTGAAGGAGAGGAGGTTTCACAGTTCGAGTATGAAGCCGAGGAATGAAACAAATAAAACATTCTGGTGATATTCGTATGTTAATTAGTATTATGTATGATGCATGTGTGTATGTACTCAGGCACATAACCCATTGCTGGGGTTGGTCAACTCGAGACAGAGACCGAACGAGTATTAATATGCTAGGATATTACTGTCGTTCCCTATTGTTTTGAGATATTCATTGCAGATATCCGTTGCAGTATATAACTGCAACGGATATATTCGGGGTTTGTACGGCCCATTAATGAATTTTTGTTATGAATAAGTATATATAAAAAAAATATCGCAATTATAATGTTAATAAAACGTTAAGGTTGCATAAGAAAATTAAAACCAAACATTGAGAAGAGTTTTATTACAGACACGAGTGGTTATATTCTTCTCGTCATCTCTCGGTGATATGGGGAAAGACAAGTTGAATCTGTTTTGTATGTACATTCAACTTTTGTTTTCTGCATGCGGGTATTATCTATCTAGTCAGTAAAGTCACGGCGTTGTTACTACCAATAAATTAATGGAGTGCTACAGTTTAAAACAAAATGGCAACTCATTTACATTTAATGCTACAACCCCATACTTTCTCTATTTAATATCCGTGTTTTGGATACAAAAAGGATATAATAACTATTCTAAATATGGCTATATCTCATTCTATGAATATTATCTGACGAACTGTTTATCGTCAATGCTCTATATCGGGTAACATTTGACATTTAATTCAAGGGTTTTATGTTCGATGATACTTATTAATCCAATTTCAACTTTGTTTATCCCACCTACACATTTCATATAATAAAGTGTCACTCTCATTCAACAATACATTTCAAGCTTATATTTCATCTCCATGTCTGTTACCCTTTTTTCTGTCTCAGTTTCTCTCATGCATTCAATTTCCTATTTACCCTCTCCCATTGTGAAGATTATATGTTTTTGTGTTGTTGGCTTTCAGTCTGTGCCTTTGACTGTAAGCCTCCACGACTGTGTATATAATGGTTGGCTGTCGGCAGCCCCTTTGTTTCGTTGATTTATTCCCGGTTTTAATTTGCTGTCAGTCTTTCATGTTTCTACACGTATTCTCTCTTCTGACATTCGTTCTGCTGATCAAGTGGTTGCAGAGCAAGGTGATAGTTAGAATATTTAGTGCGAGTGTTTGCGTGTGTGTGAGCGGGTAATAATACTAGTAATATTATTGTTCACTTGCAGCCCTGAGGCTTGATTTCCAATCATAGTACATACGCAGATGCACAAGTGAAATGACGTGTAGGCTAACACAAGCTGATAGTTGAACATCTTGGCTAGGAAGGGATCATGCTACAATCCTTCTCCATTGCGATACCCGAAAACACTTTCGGATTTTAGGGGATTCGAATCCTCGACCACGCTGAATAGCATGTGGCTCCTTAGACCGACTGGACCAGCCCCATCAGTGCACGTTTGTGTAAGTGTGTGTTCTATTACACACACATTTTTCGTTTTCAGTTCACGGTTGATCAGAATCATAAGATCGATAAGTTCAGCAGTTGATTTGCCCTTTCGTTTAATCCAGGTCATAATATTCTTCCTGAGTGAATGGGAATAAAGAGTCGATTGCAGATGAAATAAGCCAAATTTGTAGAGTACACGCCATTATTTAACACAATCGTTTACAAACTTACATCTCGCCACACGCAGAACTCTTTATACCCACATTATTCAACGCTGTCAATGAAGTGTTAAGCCACTTTCACACATTCACGATGTTGGTCCCGATGTGCTCCGAGGTACACACATTGGTACATCGGCAGAGACAGTTACACGATGTACGCGTTTGACGACGAAGCCTCGAAGGTGACACGTCGTAGCCACGAAGGGCCAGATGGTACCACGGTTGCAACACGAAGGCGCCACGTCAATGCCCTAATTGTCCAAATTCCGGTCAAAACCGTACCCCGACCGGTCAAAACCGTACCCCGACATGGCACGAGGGGAAGATGACGAGGGGGGATGGACTTACGATGGTGTTAAGTGTGTTACGGCAAACACGACGCCACAACGACAGACGGGGTGACAGACACAATTCGATATAAAGGGGCAAGTTCTGGTACCTGTACCTCACTCTACACACCTCCCAAGCCACGGCCACACGTCAGCACCACTCGCCCCACCCTACACCATGGATGAACTCGAGGTCCTGCAGCTGCAGGTAGATCTGGCAGCACATCAGGCAAGATTAGATGTTGCCCTGTACAGAGCCTTGCAGGATGTGCAGGATGCCCAGGTGCCACCCAGGATACAGAGAAGGCAGGTCTGGACCCGGAAGTGGCTGCTGAGGCAAGGGCAGTATGGCCACTATAACAACCTGCTGAAGAAGTTGGCTGTGGAAGACACCACCTCCTACACAAATTTCCTGCGAGTGGATAAAGCCATGTTCGGAGAGCTGTTTGAAGTGTTGGCCCACTGGTGGAGATGCACGACACATTTTGGAGGAAAGCCGTCCCACCTGGTATGCGCCTGGCTATCACCCTACGTTACCTGGCTACAGGGGAGTCACCGCCATCATGTTCAGCGGAAAAAATAGCTGTGATTTAATATGAAACTAAAAATAACGATAAAAAAAACGATATACCGGTACAGACATATCTCATATAGTTTATAATATAACAGTGCGTTTAATATCCACAGGTAGGCTACAGTTCGTGATGAATCATATTTTCTCTAATTGTGGAAGGTAAAATGTATTGATATAAACCTATCTTGTGCTGATATGGTACCTGCACGTCACTCTACACCAGGGGTGTCAAACTTATTTGCTCTGGCGGGCCATGTTTGACACCGTACAATATTGTAGGTCCGCATTAACCCCTTCTGTACCGGCGACGTCTTTTATATTTTATTGTAGCTATGTTTAGACCCTTGCCTGTGGAGATTAAACACACTGTTATATTATAAACTATATGAGATATACCGGTATCGGTATATCGTTTTTTAATCGTTATTTTTATTTTCATACTAAATCACAGCTTTTTTTTCCGCTGAACATGGTGGTGGTGTTTAGAATATGCAATCATCAACAATAGTTTTTCGCTTCTTTTAGAATCCCAACCGCACCAAAATATTCGCTCTCAGTTGGTTTTCACCCATAATATTTTTTTTTTTCTATTTCAATTTTTTTTATGAACGGCAAGAGGAAAGGTTATTATATAAGATTTCAAAAATAAAAAAAAATAAAAATAATAATATGTGGAATTTCACCGTAGCAGAAGGTTACTGTTCAGTCCGCCCGCCCATACTTTCCCTCCCCATTTTTACCGGTAAAAAATAGATAGGGTAAGACGGGGTAATTTCGCCGCGGGGTAATACGGCGGGGGCCACGGCGCTAATAATTTGCATTCAAACGCCGACACCTCCGAAACTATTGCATGGATTCAGCTGCAGTTTGGCATAGGCAGCATGACCAAAACATTATATATTTTGTTTTTGTTTTTTGGGGATTAAAAACACCCCGTTAATGTTCCCGATGCACCCAGATGCCATCACGTGCATACCGATGAAACCTGGTGCTCAACACGCCGTCCAAACGTCAACAACACGATGTACCACCCGATGGTACCACGCCAAAAGTCCATCGTGCGAAATTTTTGAACAAATCCAAAACTTTGGTGGCCAAGCCCAATTTGCCACGTCCCTCCCGCACCGTGGGTAACACGCCGCTCCCCGATGACCCCGACACACGTTGGGGATTGCACCACGTTGTTTCCCGATATTCAAATCGGGGTACATCTGGACAAACATCGTGAATGTGTGAAAGTGGCTTTATACTCATCATATGGCCGTCAGGATTCACATTGCCTTGTAAACCATTGTGTTGTTTAAGGGGAGATTTTCACTTAAGGGTATTTTACCTAGACCCCTTTCTCCCATATGATTAGGCCCATTAGTTTGGCCAGTTTATGACCTATCACCCCATTTGTGTCAATTCTAAGATATTTTGTGCCACTTTGGTCTTGATTTTTTCCTGGCGAGGAATAGCGATCATGTAATTTAGGAGGAATATCTACTGAACAATGTACACATTCATCGAAAAGGAGGGTCTTAGGGATACTTTGTAAAGCTTGATGGAGGTCAAGGGAGCAAATATTTTTTTTTCCCTTAAACCGTGATTATATTTATAGTATGATCATCATACATAGTCCACAAATCCCCGACCTCTTATAACACAATATGGAAAGATAGCATGTTAGGTGACATTTTCACCATTCGAGAAGAGTTAAACCAATATATTGATGTGTTAATTTACAGCCAGTTTAAGAATAATGCGCAAAAACTATGTGCAGGCAACTATAGAAGTTGACTAGAACACAATGCTATAGCCTGATCCAACTAAGTAGGCCAACACTCTTGAACATTAACCTCTATAGCTCACAAACAACAAGAGTTATTGAGCTAATATTTCTATCATTTGGGAAGAGTTGGCTAGGGGATAGGTGTGGACATTTACAGCCCATTTGATTTGGCCCTTTTCTAATTATATAGCTTAGGGCTCATGATTTCTTGACTACCTATTTGGAACTGGGTATAGGTATGACAGAAAGTGTAAACATTAACTTCAAACAAAGTTGACAATGAATTATCAAAACATTTAAGGAGGAGCACTTTGTAGACAACGTTTCGCAGATAGCTTCTTCAGTTCACTAACGATGAAGCTATCTGAGAAACGTTGTCAATAAAGTGTTCGTCCTCAAAAATGGTGATTGTATTCAGGAAAGTTATAGTTCAGGTAGTTATAAAAACAACTATGTACACATGATTTCCTACGCAAGACGAAGGTTTCGTGTTATGGTGGTTAGTTTCCTTTTTTCCCATCTTTTTAACGCAGTTCGTAAATCTATGGTCATTCGGTATTTATTATCTCTAAACCCTAATTAAAACTTTTGTATGAACGTAAACGTAGCTAATACACTATATACACATAACTGACGATCGGTGCGGTGTGTGTGTGTGTGTGGGCGCGCGACCAACGTGAGATACTGTTATGATCTCCAAGGACATACGGACGGGGGAAAATACATGAATTTAGATACAGACTAACAAACACAAGGAGTTCAGAGGAGCGCTAGCACAAAGAAGGCCTGCAATGTAAACGAGGCATGGGATAGAAGGAGATCTGTTTTTCTTTAATAGTTGGCCGTAATGTATAATTATGTTGTCAAAATTAATAGCTTTGAGTTACAAGGGTCTGGGGCGGAGTTGCGGGGAAGAGGTTTTCTTGTTGTGTTTGGCTGTGTGTTGTGTTTTATTGTGTTGCTTTGTGTTGTGGTGTTTTGCTTTGTTTTGTGTTGTGTTGTGGCGTCTTGTGTTTGAGCGAATTATGTTTATACCGTGTTGTGTCATGTGCTATTTTGTTTGTGTACCTTGTGCTGTACCGTTATACACTGGTGTTTTATTGGTGTGTGCTCTGTTGTGACAGTTTACTATTGTTTGTGTTTAATGTACTGTTATATTATGTGTTTTCTTGTTTCATAATTTGACTTTGTCTTGTGTTATGCATTGCGTATGCTTGGATGATATATTTGTATATATTCATGTGTGTCTAAGTGCAAACAAGCAGCTGCACATGTTAGTATGTAGGTGGTTGTAGTGCTCGTATCCTTGACAGTGTATCGATTCATGTTTTGTATACCAGTTCGGTAGTGTAGTTAACTCACTCAGTACCGGTGACGTCCTCTTCATTATAATCTGGCAACTATTAGACGATTTTGTTCAGCTCAAGAGGAACGTCTACCCATTGAAAAGCTATAAACGATCTCCATTAATCCTTTTAGCTACCATATATCCTTCCCAAGCTTCATAAAATCGTGTAAATGTAGCTGAAGGTAATTATCGAAGACGTCGCCGGTACAGAAGGGGTTAAGACCGTCTCGGTCTTCCACCTGACAGACCCGAGTTCTATTCCCCGCCCAGGCATGAAGATGATGTGTTGTCTATGTGAGTGAGGGAGACAAAAGGCAGAACTGCCTGTAGCGAGTGCCTCCACCATATTTGAAAGAGTGACAGGGCCAAAATCAAGGGCCGTTCAAGCCAAAATGCCTGGACACATGGAGTTTGAAGCATTTTAAGTCATAGGAAGAGGGAAATACTGATTCTGGGAGAGCGTTCCAGAGCTCAGCTGTTGAATAGAAAAAAGTCTGAGAGTAATGTTTCACTCTTGGGTTGGAGAGTTGCACAGAGTAGGGGTGGGATTGTGTTGCAAGACGGGTACCACATACCCTACATAGAGGAGGTGGTATACACTGGGAGAGCTCTGAGGAGCATTGATTATTGTAGTAGCGATAGAATAGCAAGAGAGATGCAACAATGCGGCGAAGAGAGTGAGATTGCAGAGAGTTGGTGAGTGGGCGGGAATTAATAATACGAAAGGCTTTCCTTTCTACTTTGTCTATGAGTGCGGTGTGAGAGGATCCTCCCCACACATGTGAACAATACTCAATACAAGCACGCACTGTGCCCTTGTACAGAGCAAGAAGCTGTGCAGGGGTAAAGAACCCCCTGAGGCGGTTGATCACACCCAACTTCTGGGAGGCTGCTTTAGCAAGACTGGTAATATGGTCCTTCCAAGTGAGAGCAGAAGAAAAAGAGACACCAAGAATATTGAGAGAAGATGAAGGATTGATTGTTGTATTGTTGAAGAATAAGGGATAGTCCGCTGGGAGTTCCAGACGGGTAAATAGATGGAGAAATTGAGTTTTGGAAGCATTATAGACAACAAGGTTTTCTCTGCCCCAATTGGAAATAGTAGTTAGATCAGAAGATAAGTGTTGTATGGCTTCATTACGTTTGTCTTTGAGGGATTGCTGGCTGGGGCGTTCTGGAAAACTAATTGAGTAGTGTAAGGTAGAGTTGTCTGCGTATAAATGGATGGGACTGGAGGTACAGTTGAGAAGATCATTTATAAAAATTAGAAAGAGAATAGGAGATAGGACAGAGCCCTGAGGAACACCGGAGTTGATAGGATGAGGATGTGAGCGATGGCCGGAAAGGAAATTAGAGACAAAGGCACAAATGAAGTGATAGAAACCAAAAGAGGGTAGTTTAGAAATTAAAGATTTGTGCCAGACTCTATCGAAGGCATTCGATATGCCTAGCGCAATAGAAAAGGTCTCACCGAAGTCCCGAAAGGAGGAAGACCATGAGATAGTAAGATATGAAAGAAGATCACCAGTAGAGCGACCCTTAAGGAATCCATACTATCGATCTGAGAGTAGATAATGAGACGAGAAATGCTTAAGAAATTTGGAAGCAAGAATAGTTTCAAAAACTTTAGAGATACGAGACATGAGAGTAATTGGACGGTAGTTGGAGGGTTGAGAGCGGTCACCCTTCTTTGGGACAGGTTGAATGAGAGGAATGCACTGGTAGCAGGTACCATTTCCCTTCAGAAAGGAAATGGGTAATAATCGTTCAGTAATATAGTGCATTATATGTCAGTATGTACAAAGGAGCACAAAGGAAATCAAACAACAACAGATCTAGTGACCCCTCTAGGCTGCTTGTCCTCCAAAACACTGAGGATCAAGTGTCCAAACAGTGGTTTAGAGTGGGTAAGGGGATATTGGAAAGGGAACTACTGCCAGGGAACTAATGTCCGTGGCAGGATTAGGAAGTTAGTAGGGGACAGATGGGTTAGTAACATAAGACAGTTATAAGTGATCTTTCGTATATCTGGGAAAAAGAGAATAACATCTTAGTAATATACAGTATATACGCAATAATCCTTGATGAATCTGAGGGGGGAAGAACATAAAGTTATTCATTTACAAACGAAGTCAGTCGCGGGTTTGATGCAAGATATTTGTCTAGGCGAAGTTTAAAAGAATCAATGGTGCTGCAGTCAATAACGTCTCGGGGAAGCCCATTCCACAAGTTGACAACTCGATTGAAGAAGAAATTCTTAGATTCGTGCGAGTTAAAAGATTTACCAAATTTTTTGCAACCGTTTCCCCGCGTGTCATTAGATTGGACGATAGTGAAGTACTTACTACAGTTCATAATTATTGTCGATGCCTTTGATGATTTTGAACACTTGAATTAAGTCAAGTGCTAATCAATATTGCAGCGAGGGCTAGAGAGAAATAGTGCTTACTTTACGACCTGAAGACTATTACTTCTGTATGAGGAATGAACTCAATTCCGTATTTATCATCCACATCATCCTTTGTATGTTTGTCTGTCTGTCTGTCATCTTCCCTTAACATCATCTGCCCCCTCAGCCATCACAGCTGCCTCAAACTTTTCACAGCTGGTCTCATGCGCATTAACGAATAAACCCTTTTCAAAATTTAATGTGTGTAGGTATTGTATTCGTATTGTTACTATACTGTACGTATACATTGTTTAGCTATGCAATATTTTGGGCATCTATATTTTCCTGTATACAGTACATATATACTGTAAGTTACCTTATCACATTAATATATAATATATTTATTATTTGTCTAATGAAATAGTTAACCCATTCAGTATACGATGACGCATTTTGTTATGCTGTCTGATTACTTTTGTACGACATTAAGCATCTTTGGAAGGATCTCTAGGAATCAATGGGTGAACATTATGTGAAATAATACGCTTACTGTCACAGGTTCCTAGTAATGGCTAAAATCCAAATGAATGCATAAAATTATGTTTGGTTATATTGATAGTGGTATAAGGCCCAAGAATGGTAGTGATAACTGTATTAAGTGCGTATCACCCAAGAGCAAAGTCATGTCCATCTCCTTTGTTTAATGGGAGATTTTCACTTAAAATATTTTGTTTAACTCCTTCTCCCTCATGTTTAGACCCATTAGTTCTGACATTTTAAGACATTCGTCCCGTTAATTTTGCGTTTTAAGATATTTTGCTCAATTTATGTCAATTTTATGACCTTTCGTGCCATTTAGGTGTCCATTTTTTATGGCGAGTGATAGCAAGCCTGTAATTTAGGAGGGAAAGCCGCTACATTTTTCTGTCGTAAAATGGACATTTATATATCGATTGGGGGGTCGTGGGGGTATATACGTAATGTTTGATGCTGGTCTAGGAAGCAAACTATTAATCTCCCCTATTATACTTTCAGTTACTGTTAACATTGCCACTGATGCATGTGGCGAAAACAATTTGTTTTTAATTACATTCCTTATTCACAGTAAACACCCATCATATATTGTACAAGTTGTAAATTGTTCGTAATTCAGTTTTTTTGCAAATGGCAATAGGTAGGACTATGTATTGTTATGTTATGTTATGTTATGTTATGTTAGGTAGTTGCAGCAACAATATATCTCCATTGGAATAATACCAAGGTCTTTGAGACACTCTCTCTCTCTCTTTGCATGATTATGCTTGTGTATATGTTGATAATATGCAAGACTATATATATATATATATATTCTGTCATACGGAGCCCTGTATGTTTATATAAGAATTAGAATTAAGAGTTGAAGGAGTGCCAAACTACCCAGGCGGCGAAGCAGACTAGCGAGGGGGAAACCAGCTCGTCCGCATACCAGCAAACAAGCCTTCACACCTGCGTGCGTCACTCTGCAAACTACTTCGATGACCCGACGCTATGACGTATGATCGACGCCAGGAGACTCCATTGGACCACGCACCTGCTACGCAACTCGAGGCGCTGTGATTTGGGCGTACACCATATCCCGCCTCCTGATTCGTTCCTACACCATCATTGTTTAGTATATAAGACCCGAGTAGTGGGCATTCAAATCAGTCTCATTTGGAGTTGGGGAAGGTGAACTTGCAGCTGGAGGAAGATGGGGTGAAGTATTATAATGGGTTTGTGACTGTCAATCAGATTATATAAGTGTGTGTTAAGTGTGTTCGGTGTAAACACTTACGTTATGTTGGTTAGTGAGATATGTGATTGGGAATTAACGTTAACGCTACTATTATGTACTTAACTATTTTAGTTGACTAACTTGTGGACTAAAGCAACTCTTCAAGAAATTGGGTTATGATAAAAGTAATACTATTGTTTTATATTAATACTTACGAGTTCTTTCATTTTCTTTTAATTAAGTTTGCATTGCTTAACGGTACTTAGTACGGTGATACTATTGTTTCATATTAGTAATATCGCCTTATACTAACATGGCTGTTTTAATGTTACTTCTAGTGATTTCCTAAGCTGAAGAAAATTCTTTTAGCTTCAAAATATTATTTTTGCTTTTCATATTATTTGAGTGAGACCTGAATCGAATCTATGAAGCGATCCTGTAACTTAATTTACTCATAATCAAACTTCAATGTTACGTGGTTAAGAAATACATTTAACTAATTATTAAATATATATCTAACTTTTTATGTGACTTTGATATTAATCCTGATGATATTAATAATATAATACTATTAACGTAAGACAAGAACCAAGAATAATAACTACATTAAATATAAATAAAAGGACATATATGGAAACTATCTATTCATTTCAAAAAGGGTAAGAGACAGAAATATTCTTACTTTAATATTTATCTTTCAAGACTTTTTATAGAATTAATAGTCCTTCTTTAGATATAACTTATTCGGTTCATAACCATAGCCTACTAAGCTTCGGTTAAATAATAATTCTTTATAAATACTACATGACTTTAATTAGTTTCAGTATTTTGTCAAAATTAAAGAGTATCAGTCAATAAAGGATACTAAGTCCTAAATATCCAAAAGGAAAGGAAGCAACAACAGGAAATAATTTTATTATATTTTTTTTTTTTTTTGCCTTCAGCTGACTGATACCTTAATATATATCTCTGTGCTATCTAGATTCATCAAGTTAACCACATGAGGATCAAGATACGTAACAGAAGAGTGGCGACCTCGCCAAGATTCGTTTCATACAGTTTCACTCAGTTTCATTACCGTTTCACTACTAAAAATTCAAATATTAATCATGCCTCATCTAATTAATGACGAAGATGCTCGAGTTTTCATCGAATCAGAACCCACAGCCCCTGATATTGACTGTCTGTCAAAATCCGAACTGAAAGTGCTTGCCTCACATCTCCAATTAACTGTCTCAAACATGTCCAACGTAGAGGTGGCTCAGACCATAAAAACCCACTTGTTCCCTGTAGAAGGCGAGGAGGGTGACGGAGCAGTTGGTGGGATCCCGAGTAATCCTAGCCAACTTGATGAACAATTGCCACCTGGTTTGACCGGTGATCAAGTACTGGAACTAGCCAGACTAAAAATAGAAGAAGCCAGAATAAAGACCGAACATTATGAATATCAATATCGTACGGCAACTAAATGTCAACACTAATGCTCCCTTAATTGCTCCCCCTCTGGGATTGACTATGACTAGTGTCATTCCACCTTTCACTGAGGATAATGTGCAGGATTTCTTTGTTTTGTTTGAGGAAGTTGCTGGAGGTATGAAGTGGACAAGAGATCAATGGCCTTTTATGTTACAAACCGTTTTGACAGGGCAGGCTCGAGCCAAGTATTTGTCAGAAGTAGCAGAGGTTAGGCAGGATTATGACAATCTCAAAGAAGCTATCCTAAAAACCTATCAATTGCAGCCTGAGGCTTACAGGCAATCTTTCCGTAAAAACCAGAAGAAAGTAGAAACCCATAAGGTATTTGCCAGGACCATGACTAAAACTTTCAATCATTGGGTCAAGAGTAAGAAAGTCACAAGCTACAACGATCTGAAGGAGCTGGTCCTGTTAGAAAATTTCCTATGGAAAATTGATTCTTCTGTATCCTATCATTTAAAGGGGAAAAAGGTAGATTGTCTTGCCGACGCCGCTGACATGGCTGACACATACGTGCTCAACAACAAATTTCGTGGAAAGAAGCCCTACGATAATTCTAGTTCTAATTTTAAGTATCCCAATCACAAATCTGACAGACCCAGTCACAAGCCTGTAACATCTTCCCCAGCTAGCCAAAATAGAATTGTTCCCCCAACTAAAAATGCGACTCAGGGCAATGGTAACAGAGGTGGGCCCCAAAGTAATAGTAATGCTGAAAGAGGGAACGTTCCTGTATCCCCTAAAGTATGTACTTTTTGTGGCAAGAGAGGCCACCTAGCTTATCAGTGCTGGGTCAAGGAGAGAACAGAGAGATCAGGGCAGACAGTTGCCGCCGTATCTCAAACTCCATATGTGCCTGTAATGCAGGACTCCCGACAGAAGGAGTACCTAGCACCAAAAGTTCCTTTAACCCTTAAAAAGCGGCTCACCACATAAGTCGTTTTTAATAAAGCTGGACTATGTGGCGGCGCTCGACATAGGTCGAGTGGCAATTTCAGCACGTAATGTTGCTGAGAGAGAGAGACAAGTGGTGGCAGGAGACTAGCGAGCGTATGACTGCTCCAGACCACCGCGGCGAACCTACTGACATGAATCTCAGCTCCCTCCTCCCTCTCTCACTCGCTACATACTGAATTATATGGGGAAAGTACCGAATTACATGCTTTTTGCACTCGCGTTGCACGGTTATTGCAAGAAAACTATCCATCATACAAGGTTTGTTATGGTGTCATTCGAAAGCTCTGTTTATGCCCTTTCAGGGAAAGATACTTGTTTTACGTTCTGGGTCTTATTTAGGCATGAAAATGATCACGTAAACAGCCCTATTTTGGCTAAAAACACCCCGCTGGGCGGTACATATAAACAAACCGCATAGGCCGCTAAAGAAGGGTTAATACAGGACTCCCGACAGAAGGAGTACCTAGCAGCTAACGTAAATCATCTAGACAGGGGTGTAGTAGCATGTGTGGTGCAACCCACTAGGATTAAGCCAATAATAATTTCACCATCAGTGCAGGACAGTTACCGTCCCTTTATTTCATCTGGCAACGTGAGATTAAATGGTTGTATGCATGAGGTAAAAATTCTGAGAGACACAGGTTCTACTAGCACCCTCATGGTGAATCCTTACACTGAGTGCCCACCTGGCGAACCAATTGTAATGAGAGGTGCTGGAGGCCAATTTTATGCACACTTGGTAAAAGGCGAAATTGAATGTGAGTTACTACAGGGTGAGGCCACCATAGCTTTGTGTAGGTCCCAAGATAGGTGGGATAGGTCCTTTGTGTAGGTGCCCAGGGTAACACTCATTTTGGGGAATGATGTAGCAGGTAAGAAGGTCCGACCAGACCCCATTTTGTCACTTTCCCCTGTTAATGAGCCACTAACCGGTGAGCTCGAAAAGGAGATGCCAACAGTTTTCCCTGTGTGTGCTGTCACAAGTTCAATGTCTCAAGTAGCAGTTCCCTCAGACAGAAATGTACCGAATGTAAGAGTTGATGAAAGGGATGATGAGATTGTGAATGACGCTCCAACTGTGCCTGATGATGTGACTGAGGTGGATTTATCTGACACCTTTATGGCTCATCTTGACTTTAACGATGACCATGAAACCCCTCCAAATTGTCCTAGTGGCCTGGTAGAGCTACAGAGAGATGATAATGAATTCAAGGAGTTAGCTGCCAGGGCCGTGAGTGAAGAGGAATGTGAGAAGGAGGGTGGTGAATGTTTCTACCTCAAAGGAGGAGTATTGTGGCGTAGATGGAGACAGCCACACAGACCAATCGATGACGGGGCCTGGAACATCCATCAAGTAGTAGTCCCCAAACCTTGTCGTAGAGATATCTTGGAAATGGCACATTGTATACCATTGGCAGGACACCTAGGTGTGAGAAAAACTCTAGACAGAATCAGAGCCAACTTTTACTGGCCAGGAATGCGTGCAGATGTAGTGGAGTTTTATAGAGTGTGTCACACTTGCCAGATGACAGGAAAACCCAATCAGAAGGTGCCTGTACATCCTCTGGTGCCCTTGCCCGTCTTCGAGAATCCTTTTACTCGGGTGGTAGCGGACATTGTAGGCCCATTGCCTAAGACTTCCCAAGGTAACATTTATTTATTAACTATTATGGACATGGCAACTCGCTACCCAGAGGCTATACCCTTAAGGACTACCTCTGCTCCAACTGTCATCAAGGAACTGCTCAAATTCTTCACCAGAATGGGTTTCGCCCATGAGGTGCAAAGTGATCAAGGAACTAATTTTACCTCTAACATTTTTCAGCAGTCCCTGAAGGAGTTGGGTATTGAACATGTTAAGTCTAGCACCTACCACCCAGAGAGTCAAGGGGTTCTCAAACGATATCACCAGACATTAAAGGGAATGTTACGTAAGTATTGTACAGAGACCGGAGTTGAGTGGGATAAGGGGGTACCTTTTCTTTTATTTGCTACTCGTGAGGTTCCAACTGAATCCCTGGGTTTTTCCCTAATGAGCTAGTTTTCGGTCACCAGGTAAGAGGTCCTTTGCAACTATTGCAGGATAGCCTAGTTGGCCAGGAGGGGAACCAAAACCTCCTCCAGTATGTTTCAGATTTCAAAACCCGGCTGAGATCCTCATGTGAGTTTGCCGCTCAAAACTTGACAGTGGCTAAAAGCTCCATGAAGAACTGGTATGACAGAAAAGCCCGTGAGAGGGAGTTTCAGCCCGGTGATGAGGTTTTGGTCCTGCTCCCCCTTTTTGGCCAACCTTTATCTGCCAAGTTCAGGGGCCCATATAAGATCATTCAGAGGGTGAGCATTACCGATTATCTAGTAACTACCCCTGACAGGAGAAAGCCCACACAAGTATTCCATATAAATATGTTGAAACCCTACCATAGGTCCCCTGATTCCTCTCCTCCAGATTCTCCCACTGTGGCAGTTAATGTCAGGACCTGTGGACAGCCTGGTGCGGACGAAGTCTTCAGTTCTCTTACTGACCCGCAACAGACTGTTCCAGAGCCTGAAGGTATCCATGCAGACTTTGACTTGTCATGTAGCCTATCCAACTTTCAGTATAATTCAGTAGCTTGGAGGGAATTACCATCTAAACTATGTCATCTTCCCTCTGATCAAGCGAACCAACTAATCTCTGTTTTATCTCAGTCTCCCAGTGTGTTCCGTGATACTCCAGGGCTCACTTCTTTGGCCTTGCACGACATCAACGTAGGGGATGCAACTCCCATTAAACTATCCCCCTACCGTGTCTCACCACAACGTAGGAGTATACTGCAGGTCGAGCTTGACTTCATGTTTTCAAGCCAGCTGATCACAAGGGCCTTAAGCCAGTGGAGTAGTCCGGTCATACTTGTGCCAAAGCCAGACGGGAGCCATAGGTTATGTATGGACTATAGGCAAGTTAATGCTGTCACAAAGAACGATACCTACCCACTGCCACGGATCAAAGATTACATTTACCGGGTTGGCCTCATACAGCAGTAAGATAAACTTAATGAGAGGATTTTGGCAATTAGCTCTCCCTTGTAGCGAGGTAAATATCATGCTTTAGTAATGCGCTTTCAAGCCTTCAGCTGTGAGATGCCTTGCAGTTCGAATAGCGCTCCAGCTACGTTCCGGCTATGTTCTGATGTGGTACCTGGAGACGTTGCCTACTTTGGGTGATATCCTTATTATATCCTCATTATAATCTTGCTGTTGCCAATCTGGTGGTGAATCTATTTATGTATTATGTTTAATATTATGTACTATACTCCTTATACTCTTTTCTAGGGGGGAGGTCTGACATACAGAGCCCTGTATGTTTATTTAAGAATTAGAATTAAGAGTTGAAGGACTGCCAAACTACCCAGGCGGCGAAGCAGACTAGCGAGGGGGAAACCAGCTCGTCCGCATACCAGCAAATAAGCCTTCACACCTGCGTGCGTCATAGGGGACCCTGCAAACTACTTCGATGACCCGATCCTATGACGTATGATCGACGCCAGGAGACTCCATTGGACCACGCACCAGCTACGCAACTCGAGGAGCTGTGATTGGGGCGCGCACCATATCCCACATCCTGATTCGTTCCTACACCATCATTGTTTAGTATATAAGACCCGAGTAGTGGGCATTCAAATCAGTCTCATTTGGAGTTGGGGAAGGTGAACTTGCAGCTGGAGGAAGACGGGGTGAAGTATTATAATGGGTTTGTGACTGTCAGTCAGATTATATAAGTGTGTGTTAAGTGTGTTAGGTGTAAACACTTACGTTATGTTGGTTAGTGAGATATGTGATTGGGAATTAACGTTAACGCTACTATTATGTACTTAACTATTTGAATGGGAATTAACGTTAACGCTACTATTATGTACTTAACTATTTTAGTTGACTAACTTGTGGACTAAAGCAACTCTTCAAGTAATTGGGTTATGATAAAAGTAATACTATTGTTTTATATTAATACTTACGAGTTCTTTTATTTTATTTTAATTAAGCTTACATTGCTTAACAGTACTTAGTACAGTGATATTATTGTTTCATATTAGTAATATCGCCTTAGACTAACATGGCTGTTTTAATGTTACTTCTAGTGATTTCCTAAGCTGAAGACAATTCTTTTAGCTTCAAAATATTATTTTTGCTTTCATATTATTTGAGCTATTTGACCTGAATCGAATCTATGAAGCGATCCTTTAACTTAATTTACTCATAATCAAACTTCAATGTTACCTGGTTAAGAAATACATTTAACTAATTATTAAATATATATATCTAACTTTTTATGTGACTTTGATATTAATCTTGATGATAATAATAATATAATACTATTAACGTAAGACAAGAACAAAGAATAATAACTACATTACATATAAATAAAAGGACATATATGGAAACTATCTATTCATTTAAAAAAGGGTAAGATAATATTTATCTTTCAAGACTTTTTATAGAATTAATAGTCCTTCTTTAGATATAACTTATTCGGTTCATAACCATAGCCTACTAAGCTTCGGTTAAATAATAATTCTTTATAAATACTACATGACTATAATTAGTTTCAGTATGTTGTCATAATTAAAGAGTATCAGTCAATAAAGGATACTAGGTCCTAAAGATCCAAAAGGAAAGGAAGCAACAACAGGAAATAATTTTATTAGATTTTACTTTTGTTTTGCCTTCAGCTGACTGATACCTTAATATATATCTCTGTGCTATCTAGATTCATCAAGTTAACCACTTGAGGATCAAGATACTTAACAATATATATATATATTTATCTATATGAATGTGCACATGTGTCTCACTGGACTATCACTATTATATTATGTTAGGCAGCTTCTGATGTATGTGTTTGATTGTATATATGTGCTGCTGGATGTCTGTCTGCGTTTCTATTGTGTACGGGAACCCATGTGTACGTTGTGTGTGTACGTGTAATGTCCTGTGGACTCAACCAACCTCTTGATCAGCCAGGCATCCAATGGAACCAGGTCCTGTTTACACACACTCCCGTACATATGTCAACCAATACACTTCCGTACATATGTCAACCAATACACTCAGGCACGTACATACACCATCCCATGCATACAATTGAGTACATACGAGTACACCAATACATGTATACACTCACATACACCGTCACATACATACACTCACGTACATACGCCAACCTATACATACATATATTCAAGCACATACACTAACCCAAAGATACAATAACCCATACATACACTGACTTACACGAACTACATACACTAAACCATAAATTCACCCACGTACTGTACATACACAAACCCATACATACACTCACGTACATAACATGAACCAAACATACTGTACACTCATGGACAGCTACTGACAAATGTTCGTGAGCTCCTGGGATTTTCTTTATGCAAATATAGTCATTTATATTGGTAGTCAGATCAAATCAGCTATTAACCCTTTGAAGCTCTGACGCGTTTTAGCAGTTTATTTTGGCTATCATTAGACGATTTTATGCAGCTTAGGAAAGATCTGTGGGTATTAAAGCGGTGAATACTATCTTAATCAACCCTTTGACTTGCACATACCGTTACTAATCTGAATACAATCGTCTAATAGTAGCCAGAAACAGAACAGAAACGCGTATTGGAGCTTGAAAGGGTTAAATAATTAATAGATAACAGTCATTTATCAGCATATAGGTATTTGATCTGAACATCAATCTAAATTAATATTATTTGCAAAAAGAAAATTGCAAGAGGTGACGAACATTTGCCAGTAGCTGTACATACAATAAACCATACATTCAAGAAGGTAGTTAATAAATATATAAATACTGTTACGTATCTTGATCCTCAAGTGGTTAACTTGATGAATCTAGATAGCACAGAGATATATATTAAGGTATCAGTCAGCTGAAGGCAAAACAAAAGTAAAATCAATAAAATAATTTCCTGTTGTTGCTTCCTTTCCTTTTGGATCTTAGGACTTGGTATCCTTTATTGACTGATACTCTTTTCTTATGAAAAATACTGAAACTAATTAAAGTCATGTAGTATTTATAAAGAATTATTATTTAACCGAAGCTTAGTAGGCTATGGTTATGAACCGAATAAGTTATAGCTAAAGAAGGACTATTAATTTTATAAAAAGTCTTGAAAGATAAATATTAAAGTAAGAATATTTCTGTCTCTTACCCTTTTGAAATGAATAGATAGTTTTCTTCTATGTCCTTTTATTTATATTTAATGTAATTATTCTTGGTTCTTGTCTTACGTTAATAGTATTATATTATTATTATCATCAGGAGTAATATCAAAGTCACATAAAAAGTTAGATATATTTAATAATTAGTTAAATGTATTTCTTAACCACGTAACATTGAGGTTTGATTATGAGTAAATAAAGTTACAGGATCGTTTCATAGATTCGATTCAGGTCTCACTCAAATAATATGAAAAGCAAAATATATTTTTGAAGCAAAAGAATTTTCTTCAGCTTAGGAAATCACTAGAAGTAATATTAACACAGCCATGTTAGTCTAAGGCGATATTACTAATACGAGACAATAGCATCACCGTACTAAACACCATTAAGCAATGTAAGCTTAATTCAAAGAAAATGAAAGAACTCGTAAGTATTAATATAAAACAATAGTATTACTTTCATCATAACCCAATTACTTAAAGAGTTGCTTTAGTCCACAAGTTAGTCAACTAAAATAGTTAAGTACATAATAATAGTGTTAACGTTAATTCCCAATCAAATAGTTAAACACATAATAGTGTTCACGTTAATTCCCAATTAAATAGTTAAGCACGTAATAGTAGCGTTCACGTTAATTCCCAATTAAATAGTTAAACACATTACACACATTAAACACATCACGTTAATTCCCAATCACATATCTCACTAACCAACATAACATAAGTGTTTACACCGAACACACTTAACACACATTTATATAATCTGACTGACAGTCACAATCCCATTATAATACTTCACCCCGTCTTCCTCCAGCTGCAAGTTCACCTTCCCCAACTCCAAATGAGACTGATTTGAATGCCCACAACTCGGGTCTTATATACCAAACAATGATGGTGTAGGAACGAATCAGGAGGCGGCGGGTGGTGCCGGCGCCAATCATAGCTCCTCGAATCACATAACAGGTGCGAGGTCCATTCACAGCTCCTGGCGTCGATCATACGTCATAGCATCGGTCATCGAGGTGTGAAGGCTAGCATGCTGGTATGGGGGGAGATGGTTTGCCCACTCGCTCGTTCGCTAGTCTGCTTCACCGTTTTGGGTAGTGGGCTCCTTCAACTCTAATTCTAACTCTTAAATTAACATACAGGGCTCCGTATGTCAGACCTCCCCCCTAGAAAAGAGTTTAAGGAGTATAGTACAGAATATTAAACATAATACATAAATAGATTCACCACCAGATTGGCAACAGCAAGATTATAATGAGGATATAATAAGGATATCACCCAAAGTAGGCAACGTCTCCAGGTACCACATCAGAACATAGCCGGAACGTAGCTGGAGCGTTAATTCGAACTGCAAGGCATCTCACAGCTGAAGGCTTAAAAGCGCACTACAAAAGCATGATATTTACCTCGCTACAAGGGAGAGCTAATTGCCAAAATCCTCTCATTAAATTATACTTACTGCTGCATGAGGCCAACCTGGGAAATGCAATCTTTGATCCGTGGCAGTGGGTAGGTATCGTTCTTTGTGACAGCATTGACTTGCCTATAGTCCCTACAAAACCCATGGCTCCTGTCTGGCTTCGGCACAAGTATGACCGGACTACTCCACTGGCTTAAGGCCCTAGTGATCAGTTCATTAGAAATCATAAAGTCAAGCTCGACCTGCAGTATACTCCTGCGTTGTGGCGAGACACGGTAGGGGGATAGTTTAATGGGAGTTGCATCCCCTACGTCGATGTCGTGCACGGCCAAAGAAGTAAGCCCTGGAGTATCACGGAACACATTGGGAGACTGAGATAAAACAGAGATTAGTTGGTTCGCTTGATCAGAGGGAAGATGACATAGTTTAGATGGTAATTCCCTCAAAGCCACTGAATTATACTGAAAGTTGGATAGGCTACATGACAAGTCAAAGTCTGCATGGATACCTTCAGGCTCTGGAACAGTCTGTTGCGGGTCAGTAAGAGAACTGAAGATTTTGTCCGCACCAGGCTGCTCACAGGTCCTGACATTCACTGCCACAGTGGGAGAATCTGGAAGAGAGGAATCAGGGGACCTATGGTAGGGCTTCAACATATTTATATGGAATACTTGCGTGGGCTTTCTCCTGTCTGGGGTAGTTACTAGATAATCGGTAATGCTCACCCTCCGAATGATCTTATATGGGCCCCTGAACTTGGCAGATAAAGGTTTGCCAAAAAGGGGGAGCAGGACCAAAACCTCATCACCGGGCTTAAACTCCCTCTCTGAAACATACTGGAGGAGGTTTTGGTTCCCCTCCTGGCCAACTAGGCTATCCTGCAATAGTTGCAAAGGACCTCTTACCTGGTGACCGAAAACTAGCTCATTAGGGGAAAAACCCAGGGATTCAGTTGGAACCTCACGAGTAGCAAATAAAAGAAAAGGTACCCCCTTATCCCACTCAACTCCGGTCTCTGTACAATACTTACGTAACATTCCCTTTAATGTCTGATGATATCGTTCGAGAACCCCTTGACTCTCTGGGTGGTAGGTGCTAGACTTTACATGCTCGATACCCAACTCCTTCAGGGACTGCTGGAAAATGTTAGAGGTAAAATTAGTTCCTTGATCACTTTGCACCTCATGGGGGAAACCCATTCTGGTGAAAAATTTGAGCAGTTCCTTGATTACAGTTGGAGCAGAGGTAGTCCTTAAGGGTATAGCCTCTGGGTAGCGAGTTGCCATGTCCATGATAGTTAATAAATAAATGTTACCTTGGGAAGTCTTAGGCAATGGGCCTACAATGTCCACTACCACCCGAGTAAAAGGATTCTCGAAAACGGGCAAGGGCACCAGAGGATGTACAGGCACCTTCTGATTGGGTTTTCCTGTCATCTGGCAAGTGTGACACACTCTACAACACTCCACTACATCTGCACGCATTCCTGGCCAGTAAAAGTGGGATCTGATTCTGTCTAGAGTTTTTCTCACACCTAGGTGTCCTGCCAATGGTATACAATGTGCCATTTCCATGATATCTTTACGACAAGGTTTGGGGACTACTACTTGATGGACGTCCCAAGCCCCGTCATCGATTGGTCTGTGTGGCGGTCTCCATCTTCGCCACAATACTCCTCCTTTGAGGTAGAAACATTCACCACCCTCCTTCTCACATTCCTCTTCACTCACGGACCTGGCAGCTAACTCCTTGCATTCACGATCATCTCTCTGTAGCTCTACCAGGCCGCTAGGACAATTTTGAGGGGTTTCATGGTCATCGTTAGGGTCAAGATGAGCCATAAAGGTGTCAGATAAATCCACCTCAGTCACATCATCAGGCACAGTTGGAGCATCATTCACACTCTCATCATCCCTTTCATCAACTCTTACATTCGGTACATTTCTGTCTGAGGGAACTGCTACTTGAGACATTGAACGTTTGTCAGCACACACAGGGAAAACAGTTGGCAACTCCTTGTCGAGCTCACCGGTTAGTGGCTCGTTAACAGGGGAAAGTGACAAAATGGGGTCTGGTCGGACCTTCTCACCTGCTACATCATTCCCCAAAAGGAGTGTTACCCCAGGCACAGGGATATCTTGGGACCTACACAAAGCTATGGTGGCCTCACCCTGTAGTAACTCACATTCAATTTCGCCTTTTACCAAGTATGCATAAAACTGGCCTCCAGCACCTCTCATTACAACTGGTTCGCCAGGTGGGCACTCCGTGTAAGGATTCACCATGAGGGTGCTAGTAGAACCTGTGTCTCTCAGAATTTTTACCTCATGCATGCAACCATTTAATCTCACGTTGCCAGATGAAATAAAGGGACGGTAACTGTCCTGCACTGATGGTGAAATTATTATTGGTTTAACCCTTGTGGGTTGCACCACACATGCTACTACACCCCTGTCTAGATGATTTACGTTAGCTGCTAGGCACTCCTTCTGTCGAGAGTCCTGCATTAAAGGAACTTTTGGTGCTAGGTACTCATTCTGTCGGGAGTCCTGCATTAAAGGAACATTTGGTGCTAGGTACTCCTTCTGTCGGGAGCCCTGCATTAAAGGCACACATGGAATTTGAGATACGGCGGCAACTGTCTGCCCCGATCTCTCGGTTTTTTCCTTGGCCCAGCACTGATAAGCTAGGTGGCCTCTCATGCCACAAAAAGTACATACTTTAGGGGATACGGGAAAGTTCCCTCTTTGAGCATTACTATTAGTTTGGGGCCCACCTCTGTTACCATTGCCCTGAGTCGCATTTTTAGTTGGGGGAACAATTCTATTTTGGCTAGCTGGGGAAGACGTTATAGGCTTGTGACTGGGTCTGTCAGATTTGTGATTGGGATACTTAAAATTAGAGCTAGAATTATCGTAGGGCTTCTTTCCACGAAATTTGTTGTTGAGCACGTAAGTGTCAGCCATGTCAGCGGCGTCAGCAAGACAATCTACCTTTTTCCCTTTTAAATGATAGGATACAGAAGAATCAATTTTCCATAGGAAATTTTCTAACAGGACCAACTCCTTCAGATCGTTGTAGCTTGTGACTTTCTTACTCTTGACCCAATGATTGAAAGTTTTAGTCATGGTCCTGGCAAATACCTTATGGGTTTCTTCTACTTTCTTCTGGTTTTTACGGAAAGATTGCCTGTAAGCCTCAGGCTGCAATTGATAGGTTTTTAGGATAGCTTCTTTGAGATTGTCATAATCCTGCCTAACTTCGGCTACTTCTGACAAATACGTGGCTCGAGCCTGCCCTGTCAAAACAGTTTGTAACATAAAAGGCCATTGATCTCTTGTCCACTTCATACCTCCAGCAACTTCCTCAAACAAAACAAAGAAATCCTGCACATTATCCTCAGTGAAAGGTGGAATGACACTAGTCATAGTTAATCCCAGAGGGGGAGCAATTTCGGGAGCATTTGTATGGACATTTAGTTGAGCCGTACGATATTGATATTCACATTGTTCGGTCGTTGCACTGGCATTTAGTCTGGCTTGTTCGGTCTTTGCTTCGGCATTTAGTCTGGCTAGTTCTAAGTCAGTGTTTGCTTTTATTCTGGCTAGTTCTAATATTTGATCACCGGTCAAACCAGGTGGCAATTGTTCATCAAGTTGGCTAGGATTACTGGGGATCCCACCAACTGCTCCGTCACCCTCCCCGCCTTCTACAGGGAACAGGTGGGTTTTTATGGTCTGAGCCACCTCTACTTTAGACATGTTTGAGACAGATAATTGGAGATGTGAGGCAAGCACTTTCAGTTCAGATTTTGACAGACAGTCAATATCAGGGGCTGTGGGTTCTGATTCTATGAAAACTCGAGCATCTTCTTCATTAATTAGTTGAGGCATGATTAATATTTGGTTTTTAAGTAGTGAAACTTTAATGAAACTGAGTGAAACTGTATGAAACGAATCCTGGCAAGGTCGCCACTCTTCTGTTACGTATCTTGATCCTCAAGTGGTTAACTTGATGAATCTAGATAGCACAGAGATATATATTAAGGTATCAGTCAGCTGAAGGCAAAACAAAAGTAAAATCAATAAAATAATTTCCTGTTGTTGCTTCCTTTCCTTTTGGATCTTAGGACTTGGTATCCTTTATTGACTGATACTCTTTTCTTATGAAAAATACTGAAACTAATTAAAGTCATGTAGTATTTATAAAGAATTATTATTTAACCGAAGCTTAGTAGGCTATGGTTATGAACCGAATAAGTTATAGCTAAAGAAGGACTATTAATTTTATAAAAAGTCTTGAAAGATAAATATTAAAGTAAGAATATTTCTGTCTCTTACCCTTTTGAAATGAATAGATAGTTTTCTTCTATGTCCTTTTATTTATATTTAATGTAATTATTCTTGGTTCTTGTCTTACGTTAATAGTATTATTATTATTATCATCAGGAGTAATATCAAAGTCACATAAAAAGTTAGATATATATTTAATAATTAGTTAAATGTATTTCTTAACCACGTAACATTGAGGTTTGATTATGAGTAAATAAAGTTACAGGATCGTTTCATAGATTCGATTCAGGTCTCACTCAAATAATATGAAAAGCAAAATATAATATTTTGAAGCAAAAGAATTTTCTTCAGCTTAGGAAATCACTAGAAGTAATATTAACACAGCCATGTTAGTCTAAGGCGATATTACTAATACGAGACAATAGCATCACCGTACTAAAACACCATTAAGCAATGTAAGCTTAATTCAAAGAAAATGAAAGAACTCGTAAGTATTAATATAAAACAATAGTATTACTTTCATCATAACCCAATTACTTAAAGAGTTGCTTTAGTCCACAAGTTAGTCAACTAAAATAGTTAAGTACATAATAATAGTGTTAACGTTAATTCCCAATCAAATAGTTAAACACATAATAGTGTTCACGTTAATTCCCAATTAAATAGTTAAGCACGTAATAGTAGCGTTCACGTTAATTCCCAATTAAATAGTTAAACACATTACACACATTAAACACATCACGTTAATTCCCAATCACATATCTCACTAACCAACATAACATAAGTGTTTACACCGAACACACTTAACACACATTTATATAATCTGACTGACAGTCACAATCCCATTATAATACTTCACCCCGTCTTCCTCCAGCTGCAAGTTCACCTTCCCCAACTCCAAATGAGACTGATTTGAATGCCCACAACTCGGGTCTTATATACCAAACAATGATGGTGTAGGAACGAATCAGGAGGCGGCGGGTGGTGCCGGCGCCAATCATAGCTCCTCGAATCACATAACAGGTGCGAGGTCCATTCACAGCTCCTGGCGTCGATCATACGTCATAGCATCGGTCATCGAGGTGTGAAGGCTAGCATGCTGGTATGGGGGGAGATGGTTTGCCCACTCGCTCGTTCGCTAGTCTGCTTCACCGTTTTGGGTAGTGGGCTCCTTCAACTCTAATTCTAACTCTTAAATTAACATACAGGGCTCCGTATGTCAGACCTCCCCCCTAGAAAAGAGTTTAAGGAGTATAGTACAGAATATTAAACATAATACATAAATAGATTCACCACCAGATTGGCAACAGCAAGATTATAATGAGGATATAATAAGGATATCACCCAAAGTAGGCAACGTCTCCAGGTACCACATCAGAACATAGCCGGAACGTAGCTGGAGCGTTAATTCGAACTGCAAGGCATCTCACAGCTGAAGGCTTAAAAGCGCACTACAAAAGCATGATATTTACCTCGCTACAAGGGAGAGCTAATTGCCAAAATCCTCTCATTAAATTATACTTACTGCTGCATGAGGCCAACCTGGGAAATGCAATCTTTGATCCGTGGCAGTGGGTAGGTATCGTTCTTTGTGACAGCATTGACTTGCCTATAGTCCCTACAAAACCCATGGCTCCTGTCTGGCTTCGGCACAAGTATGACCGGACTACTCCACTGGCTTAAGGCCCTAGTGATCAGTTCATTAGAAATCATAAAGTCAAGCTCGACCTGCAGTATACTCCTGCGTTGTGGCGAGACACGGTAGGGGGATAGTTTAATGGGAGTTGCATCCCCTACGTCGATGTCGTGCACGGCCAAAGAAGTAAGCCCTGGAGTATCACGGAACACATTGGGAGACTGAGATAAAACAGAGATTAGTTGGTTCGCTTGATCAGAGGGAAGATGACATAGTTTAGATGGTAATTCCCTCAAAGCCACTGAATTATACTGAAAGTTGGATAGGCTACATGACAAGTCAAAGTCTGCATGGATACCTTCAGGCTCTGGAACAGTCTGTTGCGGGTCAGTAAGAGAACTGAAGATTTTGTCCGCACCAGGCTGCTCACAGGTCCTGACATTCACTGCCACAGTGGGAGAATCTGGAAGAGAGGAATCAGGGGACCTATGGTAGGGCTTCAACATATTTATATGGAATACTTGCGTGGGCTTTCTCCTGTCTGGGGTAGTTACTAGATAATCGGTAATGCTCACCCTCCGAATGATCTTATATGGGCCCCTGAACTTGGCAGATAAAGGTTTGCCAAAAAGGGGGAGCAGGACCAAAACCTCATCACCGGGCTTAAACTCCCTCTCTGAAACATACTGGAGGAGGTTTTGGTTCCCCTCCTGGCCAACTAGGCTATCCTGCAATAGTTGCAAAGGACCTCTTACCTGGTGACCGAAAACTAGCTCATTAGGGGAAAAACCCAGGGATTCAGTTGGAACCTCACGAGTAGCAAATAAAAGAAAAGGTACCCCCTTATCCCACTCAACTCCGGTCTCTGTACAATACTTACGTAACATTCCCTTTAATGTCTGATGATATCGTTCGAGAACCCCTTGACTCTCTGGGTGGTAGGTGCTAGACTTTACATGCTCGATACCCAACTCTAATACATATATGCATACACCTTCATATAGGTTCCAGATATGTGAATACTATAATTAATTAATATCACTACCAACACCAAACACCTCTCAATGAAATTAATTAAGGGAGCCCACCTCGCTTATTTTCTCTTTCTCTCTCTTTGGCTTGTATCCATTCGGCTCCATTAAGCCTACTGTTTTAAGTCTCTTACCCTCATGCAGGTGTCAATATTTTCCTAGCGAGCGGTAGCGAGCCAGCATATATTCATTTTTGTTTTGACAGCAAGCTAAATTTGTAAATTTTTCGATAGAAAAATGTCTCCGGCGAAGCCGGATTTCTATATACAATGCTGGCTCGCTATCGCTCGCCAGTAAGAAATCAACACCTGTATGGGGATAAACGTCTTAAAACAGTTGGCTGAATGGGGTCGAATGGATACAAACCAGAGAAAGGGAGAAAAGGATAGAAAGAGAAAAAAAGCAGGTGATCCCCATTAAAGTATTTGATCCTCCCAGGATTCAAACCCAGGATACCACATACCTAAGGGGAGGTGTGGTGGAGTGGTCATGCCACTGGATTGGTAATCCAATGGACCCGGGTTCAAATCCCGATATGTCAATGGGAAGATATTATTGGGATGGAAATTGTGCTGTACCTAGTATCAGTGCATTACCACAAAGCCCACCGAAATGCCAAAAAAATACCCTCATTGTTCCCTGATTAAATAACACTGTATGAATATTCCCATATTCAAAATATGTTACAGGGGGACAATGCCTAGTGAGTTCACTGCTCAATAGGTGGCGTTCTGAGAGTGAGGGTCTGAGTCTGGAGGGTGAGACGGTGAAGCACTTGGGCGAAGCAACCGGCCGCTTCAGAGATGGAGCTGCTTCGAGCCATGGTGGATGCTTCACATGTCTCACTCCCCAGACTGGAACAAGACCTCACGGGCTTCACCGTGTTGAGCGGTGGAATGTACAGGCTCTCAGCCTATGCCCGAGAGGGAGTAGTTGGAATATAGAAAAAAAAAAAAAAAAAAAAAATGTACATATTGGTAGGTTACCTTCATTTATGTAACAAAATGAAGTACATATACTGTATATATGCCCGTGGCATAATGCAAATATTTACACACACACACACACACACACACACACACACTAATTTAGTAAATCTACACAGCTTTATGGAAAACAAATAAAAGTGAAAGCCCGGGCAAAATTCAGAGCCAGCAATAAGCCTAATTTTCCAGACCAGCCAGCGACATCAAAGCCATGGTGATCCCTTCAACACTACCACCATCAACACTACCACCATAAACACTTCCACCATCAACTGTACCATCAACACTACCACCATCAACTGTACCATCAACACTACCACCATCAACTATACCACCAACACCACCACCATCAACTGTACCATCAACACTACCACCATCAACACTACCACCATCAACTGTACCATCAACACTACCAACATCAACTGTACCATCAACACTACCACCATCAACACTACCACCATCAACTGTACCACCAACACTACCACCATCAACACTACCAACATCAACTGTACCATCAACACTACCACCATCAATTGTACCACCAACACTACCACCATCAACTGTACCATTAACACTACCACCATCAACACTACCACCACCAACACTACCACCATCAACTGTATACCACCAACACTACCACCATCAACTGTACCACCAACACTACCACCATCAACACTACCACCATCAACACTACCACCATCAATTGTACCATCATCAACACTAGCACCATTAACACTACCACCATCAACTATATCATCAACACTTCCACTTTCAACACTACCACCATCAACACTACCACCATCAACTGTACCATCATTAACACTACCCCCATCAACTGCACCTTCAACACTACCACCATCAACTGTACCATTAACTATACCATCAACACTACCACCATCATCTGTACCATCAACATTACCACCATCAACTGTACCATCAACACTACCACCATCAACTGTACCATCAACACTACCACCATGAAAACTACCACCATCAACTGAACCATCAACACTACCACCATCAACGCTACCACCTCCAACTGTACCAACAACACTACCACCATCAACACTATCACCATCAACTGTACCATCAACACTACCACCAATAACTATACCTTCAACTGTACCATCTACTGTACCATCAACACTACCACCATCAACTGTACCATCAACACTACCACCATCAACTGTACCATCAACACTACCACCATGAAAACTACCACCATCAACGCTACCACCACCAACTGTACCAACAACACTATCACCATCAACACTACCACCATCAACTGTACCATCAACACTACCACCAATAACTATACCTTCAACTGTACCATCAACACTACCACCAACAAATATACCTTTAACTGTATCATCTACTGTACCATCAACAATTCCACCATCAACACTACCACCATGGGTAGGTGCCCAACCCCGGAAGGGGTTCAAATAGGGGAGCTATCCCCCCCCCCCCCCCCCCCCGCCAAAGGCAGGTTTCTAGGGCCTTTCCTAGCTGATGCTGAGAGGATTGGGTTCTAGTCATGTGGTGATGGGATGGTCTATCAGAGTGAGAACTGAGCGATCTCTGCCATACCCATAGCTTACTCTGACTGTTCCTTTTATTTATATATTCTCTAGATCTCGAGTGACGGCGTGTCTTCCGTGGATTGACCTCCCAATCTACCAAGATTGGAAGCCAAAGCGTCACATTTTTCCCTTGCCCCTCAACTTTCCGTTCATAATTGCTGAGGGGCACTGGGCCCTGGGTGGGGCTTTGGTTTCCCGGGCATTTCCGCACCCTCCTCAGCTCCCCGCCATGTAGTGGCTTCGGTCACCCAGCCTTTATTGTGGTCGGCAGGGAGGGTTCTGTGGGGCCGCTCGGTTATGGCCTTGGCCGTGCTCGGGGCCTTGGGGCTGTTAGGCCAGGCAGCTTGGGGAACAACAACAACAACAACAACAACACTACCACCATCAACTGTACCATCAACACTACCACCATCTACTGTATCATCAACACTACCACCATCAACTGTACCGTCAACACTACCACCAACAACTATGCCTTCAACTGTACCATCAACACTACCACAATCAACTGTACCATCACCACTACCACCATCAACACTACCTGCATCAACTGTACCATCAACACTACCACCATCAACACTACGCATGTGCAAGTTTTGGAAGTGACCTGGAAGAGCTCTCCTAACAAATTATGGATTAACTACATAATTCGCTAATCTACGGTGATCTAAATGAAGTGACTTAACAATGAAGTGCTACTGTATAAGCTGATTGACACGAAATATTGATGAGTGACTATATAGTGGTGCAGTGAGTGTCTGTGGTTGAAATGTATGCCAGTGTTTTGATCCCGGGCTAACATGGCGGACAGTGGATTTAATTACAACACTCATCACCACCACAGTAAGGACATACCATCAGTTGTGTGCAGAGACATGTTCTCGTGGATCCCGTAACAAATAAATACAATTTAGAAGAAAATATATAATATGCAGTGTTGTATTTTCTTAAATAATAAAATACTGTTATTACCACGCCAACGACGAACTTCCCATTTTCTCTTCAAGTGCTACGTACATAGGATCGAGTGACGTGTATGTGAGATGCCAATTAACTATTTTAACCATGGCGGAGAAATATATAGTGAACAGTATCCTCTGCTTTCTGCATTCAGCTAAAAAGGATCATTCCCCTAATATCTTACTAGAGATTGTTCTGTCATTTTATTCACACAAAGTAATTTAGAAAGGATATGAAATACTATGTAATATTCTAAATAAAGATGTATCATGGAGGCGTAAGCCAGATATGAAACTCAAGGACCTAAATGATCTCCTGGAAATGCATGATGAAATAGCAACCTCTAAGGACCATATATTTGTCACCAATTCGTACAAGAGGATGCCTCCATTGGGCTTTGAAATATTTGGTCCAATGTTGACAGCTTTATCTGGAGAGGTAGCGAAAATTAATGAATTCCTGCCGAAGATATTTGACATGAAAACTGAAATGCTAAATACTGCTGACACAGTGCGACAAGTGAGAGGTGATGTTATTGAACTTAAAACTAAATTTCATAATTCTGTGAATGGAATGGAAGAAGCCACTAAGGAAGTTATTCAAGATGTTACTAGAGACTTGACACTACATGGTGATGTTCTCCAAGACATATCAACACTGCGAGTAGTAGGGTGAAGGTGGGGTGTAACGAACATGGGGGTGAAACGAACAGTGTCCATAATTTCTGCCCTATCAATAATAAAATAGTTTCCCCAACACATCAAAAGAAGAAAACGGAGCGCTTGAGGATGACGGGAAACTATTGTATACATCGCGACGGACAGAGTTTTCAGGTCAGTTTTTCTATGTTTTAGGTGATCGATGTAATATTTCGCATTCTAATATAGTGCTTCTTGACTGTGAAAACATGCTGATTCTAGTGGTGTGATGCTTAATAGTGAAATGTACTTAACTGCAATGATATCTGGTGAGAAAGGCTTCCATTCAGACATTTCATTCAGCATCATGCATGTGTAAACATTGATAACACAAGGGGGTATAGCGATGGGGTGTGTACCGAACTGTTCGGTACACCACAAATATAAATGGCGTTTAAAGACCAAAAAAAATTAAAAAAAATCCAAATAATACACAAAGTACTTGGTTGTGTTGAGCTGGAGTTAGAAGAAGGGAAGAATGTCGGATGTAAGGTGTTTTATGTTGGTAAAATCATAAGTTGTGACAGTATGGAATATAATATTTCTTTCTTGAGAATGTGCTCTAAAATTGGCAAGAAAGACACTTTCAACATATATTTTATTTGAGATCACCAGTTTTTACAATCTCACTATGCATTTTAATAGTGAAAAGGGTGGGCAGCTCCTTGGATGAAGATTTGGGTCCATTTAACTATAGCAGCGCTGTGAAGGATGTTAGAAGGTTCAGCGGTGTGGGTGTGAGGGGTGATGGTGGGCGTGGCCGTGTGGTGTGTAGCAGCCCAGTACCCCGCGCCACTAGACCCCTCGTTACCAATCCTTACACTGGTGCTATTAGTAAGGGCCCCACACGAGCCCCTCATACAACCCTCCTACGTGGCCCTCGCAAGGAGACACCAGGGAGGAGCCAGGAAGCTGAATTGTCAGCTAAGGATGGCTGGCAAGTGGTTGGCCAAAACCATCAGAGAAGGTTTGGTGGTGTTACAGGTCAAAGGAAATGCAATGGAATGTCTTTCAAAGCTGCTACTAAGTTAGTTGATGTCTTTATTGGGAGAGTAGACAACGAGGTGGAAAAGGATTCTATAAAAGATTATATATTTGAAGTATTTGCAGTTTCAGTCAATTCTGTTTCTCAAGTGGAAATTACATCTCAAGAGCATACAGCTTATAAGGTAACTCTAAATATTGCTGACAGGGATAAGTTATTCAATCCAGACCTTTGACCAGAAGAAATCATAGATAACAAGTTCTATAATAGATATGGTATAAGAGATAATCCTAATTCTTAGGACTGTTTGTGTATTATTTATTTTAATTTTTGTTTTATCTTTAGCTTTTTAATCTGTTGTCCGTTTTATCAATTTGTATTCTTTTATTAGTGCAGTACCAATAAACGCCTTTTATATACATATTTTATAATTATATTTTTAATAATTGTTTATCATTAGCATTTTAATATATTTACTAGTCTTAACAAATATTCAGTGTAGTTACTCATTTAATTTTAACAATAATTCTTGGGATTTTTATTATATTTTATTTTGTTCACCCTAATTAGTTTATATTGTAATCTGAATGTTAATGAATATGTATAAAACAATATATGGATGAAATTGTGCTCCATACTTTTTATGTAAAAGTCTGAGCTTAATAAATGTATTATTATTAATATTATTATTATTATTATTATTATTATTATTATTATTATTGATATTTGTCTTACACTTTAACTTTGGTTTGTCAATTTTAGCTCTTGTATTATTAATTATACATTTTAAATATCTTTAATTCTTTATATTTTGTTGATTTGATAAGGTATATTACATATTATTTGAAGCCTTGTGCTTGTTTTAGTGTATTAATTTGTTTAAACTCTAACGGTCCTCTAATTATAATGACCTCATTAAAATTTTGTTATTTTAATTGTTGTTCACTAAGAAAAATATAAACTTAATAAGAGACTTGGTTTTCAAAGAATATGACTTGATTTTCTTACAAGAAACCTTTATAAAGGAAGATAAGCTAGGGATGTTGAGCTTTATTGTACTCTCATACTGAGAGTATTGGTGTTGGAGCTACATATTCAGATAAAGTTTTAGCAGCCATGGCTGGAAGACCTGAAGGTGGTATGGCCATTTTATGGAAACAGAAATCAAATTTTAAATTAATAAGGTCATATTAGAAAACAATATAATGCTGCTAAATACTAATGTCCTTGGTACTGATATGTTGTTTGTTTATGTTTATATTAATAGTGATAACTGGGAAATAGCCACATTAACTAGGTATCTAGAAATGTTGTCAGTTTTAGAACATCTTATGGATAGTTGTAACTGTGAAGCAACATATTTTATTGGGGACTTTAATGCAGATCCTTTCTCTGGCAAAGCTTGGAGAAATTTATCAAATTTTATGGAAAGAAACTCTCTAGTCTGCTTTGATGTGGACATGCTGGAGGGAGATTCTATCACATTCACTGGCAACGGTAATTCTGTATGTAGATGGCTAGACCATATTGTTGGTAAAGCAAATACAAGTATTGAAGTAAGTGACATCAAAGTATTAATAGATGTAAATGGCTCAGACCACTTACCGCTAGAAGCATCCTTTAAACTTAAGGGAACAGCGTGTTTTTGAAAATCCTGAATATAATAACAATCAGGATGAGACTACTTTTATTAATTGGAATAACATAACATCAGATGAATTCTTTAACCTTAATAAAGCCATCGACGACAGCTTAAATACATTCAAAACTTTACCAATACATAATTGTAATAGATGTGGATGTCATGATATTAACCACCTTAAGTGCATTGATGAGATGTTTCATTTATTAACAAATAGCATACTTAAAGCCAGCGAATGCTATCATGCTAAACATATAAAGTCCAACAAATTTAAGATCATTCCTGGATGGAATAGGAACATTAAAGAACTTCACAGTATTGCCAGAGAAAGTTATCTTAGCTGGGTGAGAAACGGTAGACAGGTAAATACACAAGAACATGAACTAATGTTGAACACTAGAAAGGATTTTAAAAGTGCTTTAAATAATTGTAAAGTTAACGAACATAAAGAGATTTGTCAGTTTATTATAGACAAATTTGTAAATACAAATATAGCACAGTTCTGGAAAGAAGTTAAGAAAAAAAGGGTCACAAGAAATCATCTGGGGTTATTGATGAATGTAATGATAATACTAAAATTGCTAAAAAATGTGCAGAAAACTTTTTGTTTAATCAGTCTTCAGCTGACGAAAATGCAGAAATATCTCTGATCAATGAATTGAAAACTATATATGCCAGGCAAAAGAAAGTTGCATTTTAGAATATCTAAGACCACCTTAAAAAATATTATCACAAGAATAAATAATGGGGTTGGTCATGATGGAGTCCACTCCATATTCTTAAAAAAATGCTTCAGATGATTTCTTGGATAACCTTTCTAGATTTCATAATGCCTGCTATTTACATTGTTATTTACCCACTGCAATGTTGAAGGGTACTGTTAACCCCATTCCCAATGATACAAAGAATACCACTGATTCCAGAAACTACAGACCTGTAATGCAGTCCTCATGTCTGCTAAAAATATTTGAGGTTCATGTTCTAGAAATGTAAATGGAAAACATCACTATAAACCCTAGACAGTTCGGCTTCACAAAATCTTCATCAACTACTGACGCTTGTTTTGTATTAAAGGAAACTATGAAGTCTTATACTAACAAATCCAATTCACCAGTGGCAACCTTCATTGATCTGAGTAAAGCTTTTGACCAGGTAGACCACTTTATTCTTGGCAAAAAGTTATTAGCATCAAACATCCCTGTTGATATCATTCTCCTTCTGATGCATTATCTAAGGAACTAGCAAGCATGTACTAGGTGGCAGGGTGCTAGCAGTGTGTTTTACTACATTGAAAAGGGAGTGAGACAAGGGGGTATATTATCTCCTTTTCTATTTAATTTTTATATGAATGATATCATCAATAGTATTGCAGAAATGAAAATAGGATGCAATGTTGGTATAACAAGAGCAAATATTCTGGCCTATAGTAGAGTCATTTTCGGAGCTTCCGTGACCGTGTTTAGGATACCAAAGTTTCTCAGTGAATTTAACAAGAGCAACTGATACTACAAAAAATAAGCCCCATACACCTCACCAAAATGACGGGAAAGTTGTTATTTTAGACGTTTTTCAAAATGGCCGCCGCCGTCATCTTAAAATTTTTATAAAGTTCTATTTCTTGAAGTGAATGGCCAAAAATGACAATTTTGGTGTCTATTCCCACTAATTTTGGTGTCAGAAGATCAATGGCATGGCACAATTAAAAAATAATTAATAAATAATTACCAAATAATTAAGAAAATAAGAAAATAATTAAGAAAATCAATGGGATGGCATAATTCATGATTTAGAGTCCCATTGACCTCAACATCTAAGACAAATATGATGTTGTTAAATCCACTGAGAAACTTTGGTATCCTAAACACGGTCACGGATCCTCTGAAACTTACTCAAATAATATAATATATAATTTAAAATGTAAACCAAGAATGTTGACTGATCAATTCCTTCTTTTTCAGGTTTGTTGCATCGAATTTGGCGTGAAGAATCATAAGCATGGAACATAGAGGAGTTAGTGATGTGCCTGACCCAGGACCTGGATTAAAATGCATATTATGTCAACATCCCTGTATAGCTGATGATAGTACGGACAAGACATCTTTGACACTACCATCATCACTACCACCATCAACACTACCACCATCAACTGTACCATCAACACTACCACCATCAACACTACCACCATCAACAATTCCACCATCAACACTACCACCATTAACAAGACCACCATCAACACTACCACCATCAACAATATCACCATCAACACTATCACCATCAACAATACCACCATCAACACTACCACCATCAACAATACCACCATCAACACTACCACCATCAACAATACCACCATCAACAATACCACCATCAACACTGCCACTATCAACTGTACCATCATCACTACCACCATCAACAACACCACCATCAACTACCATCAACACTACCACCATCAACACTACCACCATCAACTGTACCATCACCACTACCACCATCAACACTACCACCATCAACACTACCACCATCAACACTACCACCATCAACTGTACCATCACCACTACCACCATCAACACTACTACCATCAACACTACCACCATCAACTGTACCATCAACACTGCCACCATCAACACTACCACCATCAACTGTACCATCACCACTACCACCATCAACACTACCACCATCAACACTACCACCATCAACTGTACCATCACCACTACCACCATCAACACTACTACCATCAACACTACCACCATCAACACTACCACCATCAACACTACTACCATCAACTGTACCATCACCACTACCACCATCAACACTACTACCATCAACACTACCTCCATCAACTGTACCATCAACACTGCCACCATCAACACTACCACCATCAACTGTACCATCACCACTACCACCATCAACACTATCACCATCAACACTACCACCATCAACTGTACCTTCAACACTACCACCATCAACTGTACCATCAATGCTACCACTATCAACATTACCACCATCAACTATACCATCAACACTACCACCATCAACACTACCACCATCAACTGTACCATCAACACTACCACCATCAACACTTCCACCATCATCACTATACCACCATCAACTGTACCTTCAACACTACCACCATCCACTGTACCATCAACACTACCACCATCAACTGTACCATAAACACTACCACTACACTAAACACTAAAAATAGGGGCCCACCTCTTTCCCATTATTAATTAAGCCATTTTATATTTACAGAAGAGTGACCATTACTTGCATTACTGCAAGTAATTTGCAAGGATTTGCGAACATTTCAGTAATGTAAGCATGTTGCTTTTTTTTTTTTTTTTTTTTTTTTTAGGTGACAGTTACAAAGCAGTGTACAATCTATCTTATTCTAGTTACATTGTAGTTTATCTTATTGTACCAGTACCTCCCTACAATCAACCTAGTTGTTCCCCAATTCGTCCCTCCGCCACGACCATTTCAAAGTCCAAGTCTCTCACTCTTGTCCTCTGTAGCGGGGAGGACCTTGTACCCCTCACACTACCACCATCAACTGTACCATCACCACTACCACCATCAACACTACCACCATCAACTGTACCATCAACACTACCACCATCAACACTACCACCATCAACACTACCACCATCAACAATTCCACCATCAACACTACCACCATTAACAAGACCACCATCAACACTACCACCATCAACAATATCACCATCAACACTATCACCATCAACAATACCACCATCAACACTACCACCATCAACAATACCACCATCAACACTACCACCATCAACAATACCACCATCAACAATACCACCATCAACACTACCACGATCAACTGTACCATCATCACTACCACCATCAACAACACCACCATCAACTACCATCAACACTACCACCATCAACACTACCACCATCAACTGTACCATCACCACTACCACCATCAACACTACCACCATCAACACTACCACCATCAACTGTACCATCACCACTACCACCATCAACACTACTACCATCAACACTACCACCATCAACTGTACCATCAACACTGCCACCATCAACACTACCACCATCAACTCTACCATCACCACTACCACCATCAACACTACCACCATCAACACTACCATCACCACTACCACCATCAACACTACTACCATCAACACTACCACCATCAACACTACCACCATCAACACTACTACCATCAACACTACCACCATCAACTGTACCATCACCACTACAACCATCAACACTACTACCATCAACACTACCACCATCAACTGTACCATCAACACTGCCACCATCAACACTATCACCATCAACACTACCACCATCAACTGTACTTTCAACACTACCACCATCAACTGTACCATCAATGCTACCACTATCAACATTACCACCATCAACTATACCATCAACACTACCACCATCAACACTACCACCATCAACTGTACCATCAACACTAGCACCATCAACACTTCCACCATCATCACTATACCACCATCAACTGTACCTTCAACACTACCACCATCAACTGTACCATCAACACTACCACCATCAACTGTACCATAAACACTACCACCATCATCAACTGTACCATCAACACTACCATCATCAACTGTACCATCAACACTACCACCATCAACTGTACCATCACCACTACCACCATCAACTGTACCACCATCAACACTACCACCATCAACTGTACCATCACCACTACCACCATCAACACTACTACCATCAACACTACCACCATCAACACTACCACCATCAACACTACTACCATCAACTGTACCATCACCACTACCACCATCAACACTACTACCATCAACACTACCACCATCAACTGTACCATCAACACTGCCACCATCAACACTGCCACCATCAACACTACCACCATCAACTGTACCATCACCACTACCACCATCAACACTATCACCATCAACACTACCACCATCAACTGTACCTTCAACACTACCACCATCAAACACTACCACCATCAACTGTACCATCAATGCTACCACTATCAACATTACCACCATCAACTATACCATCAACACTACCACCATCAACTGTACCATCAACACTACCACCATCAACACTTCCACCATCATCACTATACCACCATCAACTGTACCTTCAACACTACCACCATCAACTGTACCATCAACACTACCACCATCAACTGTACCATAAACACTACCACCATCATCAACTGTACCATCAACACTACCATCATCAACTGTACCATCAACACTACCACCATCAACACTACCACCATCAACTGTACCATCACCACTACCACCATCAACACTACCACCATCAACTGTACCATCAACACTACCACCATCAACACTAACCCTATCAACTGTACCATCACAACTACCACCATCAACTGTACCTTCAACACTACCACCATTAACTGTACCATCAACACTACCACCATCAACTGTACCATAAACACTACCACCATCAACACTACCATCATCAACTGTACCATCAACACTACCACCATCAACTGTACCATCACCACTACCACCATCAACTGTACCATCAACACTACCACCATCAACTGTACCATCAACACTACCACCATCAACTGTACCATCATCAACACTAACCCTATCTACTGTACCATCACCACTACCACCATCAACTGTACCATCACCACTACCACCATCAACTGTACCATCAACGCTACCACCATCAACACTACCACCATCAACTGTACCATCAACACTACCACCATCAACACTTCCACCATCATCACTGTACCACCAACTGTATCTTCAACACTACCACCATCAACACTTGTTTTAAATAGTATTACAAAAAAAAAAAAAAAAAGGTCCCACCCCTTTCCCATTCTTATTTAACACCTTAGAATTTTAGAATTACAGAAGAGTGACCATTACTTGCATTACTGCATGTCCACAAACATTTCAGTAATGTAAGCATGTTTCCTTTTTTTTTTTTTTTTTTTAAGGTGACAGTTACAAAGTGGTGTACAATCTATCTTATTCTAGTTACATTGTAGTTTATCTTATTGTACCAGTACCTCCCTACAATCAACCTAGTTGTTCCCCAATTCGTCCATCCGCCACGACCATATCAAAGTCCAATTCTCTCACTCTTGTCCTCTGTAGCGGGGAGGACCTTGTACCCCTCACACTACCACCATCAACTGTACCATCATCACTACCACCATCAACACTACCACCATCAACTGTACCATCAACACTACCACCATCAACACTACCACCATCAACAATTCCACCATCAACACTACCACCATTAACAAGACCACCATCAACACTACCACCATCAACAATATCACCATCAACACTATCACCATCAACAATACCACCATCAACACTACCACCATCAACAATACCACCATCAACACTACCACCATCAACAATACCACCATCAACAATACCACCATCAACACTACCACTATCAACTGAACCATCATCACTACCACCATCAACAATACCACCATCAACTACCATCAACACTACCACCATCAACACTACCACCATCAACTGTACCATCACCACTACCACCATCAACACTACCACCATCAACACTACCACCATCAACACTACCACCATCAACTGTACCATCACCACTACCACCATCAACACTACTACCATCAACACTACCACCATCAACTGTACCATCAACACTGCCACCATCAACACTACCACCATCAACTGTACCATCACCACTACCACCATCAACACTACCACCATCAACACTACCACCATCAACTGTACCATCACCACTACCACCATCAACACTACTACCATCAACACTACCACCATCAACACTACCACCATCAACACTACTACCATCAACTGTACCATCACCACTACCACCATCAAACACTACTACCATCACATCAACACTACCTCCATCAACTGTACCATCAACACTGCCACCATCAACACTACCACCATCACTGTCACCACTACCACCATCAACACTATCACCATCAACACTACCACCATCAACTGTACCTTCAACACTACCACCATCAACTGTACCATCAATGCTACCACTATCAACATTACCACCATCAACTATACCATCAACACTACCACCATCAACACTACCACCATCAACTGTACCATCAACACTACCACCATCAACACTTCCACCATCATCACTATACCACCATCAACTGTACCTTCAACACTACCACCATCCACTGTACCATCAACACTACCACCATCAACTGTACCATAAACACTACCACCATCATCAACTGTACCATCAACACTACCACCATCAACTGTACCATCAACACTACCACCATCAACTGTACCATCAACTGTACCATCAACACTACCACCATCAACTGTACCATCAACACTACCACCATCAACACTAACCCTATCAACTGTACCATCACAACTACCACCATCAACTGTACCTTCAACACTACCACCATTAACTGTACCATCAACACTACCACCATCAACTGTACCATAAACACTGCCACCATCAACACTACCATCATCAACACTACCACCATCAACTGTACCATCACCACTACCACCATCAACACTACTACCATCAACACTACCACCATCAACACTACCACCATCAACACTACTACCATCAACTGTACCATCACCACTACCACCATCAACACTACTACCATCAACACTACCACCATCAACTGTACCATCAACACTGCCACCATCAACACTACCACCATCAACTGTACCATCACCACTACCACCATCAACACTATCACCATCAACACTACCACCATCAACTGTACCTTCAACACTACCACCATCAACTGTACCATCAATGCTACCACTATCAACATTACCACCATCAACTATACCATCAACACTACCACCATCAACACTACCACCATCAACTGTACCATCAACACTACCACCATCAACACTTCCACCATCATCACTATACCACCATCAACTGTACCTTCAACACTACCACCATCAACTGTACCATCAACACTACCACCATCAACTGTACCATAAACACTACCACCATCATCAACTGTACCATCAACACTACCATCAACACTACCACCATCAACACTACCACCATCAACTGTACCATCACCACTACCACCATCAACTGTACCATCAACACTAACCCTATCAACTGTACCATCACAACTACCACCATCAACTGTACCTTCAACACTACCACCATTAACTGTACCATCAACACTACCACCATCAACTGTACCATAAACACTACCACCATCAACACTACCATCATCAACTGTACCATCAACACTACCACCATCAACTGTACCATCACCACTACCACCATCAACTGTACCATCAACACTACCACCATCAACTGTACCATCAACACTACCACCATCAACTGTACCATCATCAACACTAACCCTATCAACTGTACCATCACCACTACCACCATCAACTGTACCATCACCACTACCACCATCAACTGTACCATCAACGTTACCACCATCAACACTACCACCATCAACTGTGCCATCAACACTACCACCATCAACACTTCCACCATCATCACTGTACCACCAACTGTATCTTCAACACTACCACCATCAACACTTGTTTTAAATAGTATTACAAAAAAAAAAAAAAAAAAGGTCCCACCCCTTTCCCATTCTTAATTAAGCCATTTTAGAATTACAGAAGAGTGACCATTACTTGCATTACTGCATGTCCACAAACATTTCAGTAATGTAAGCATGTTTCCTTTTTTTTTTTTTTTTTTAAGGTGACAGTTACAAAGTGGTGTACAATCTATCTTATTCTAGTTACATTGTAGTTTATCTTATTGTACCAGTAAATCCCTACAATCAACCTAGTTGTTCCCCAATTCGTCCATCCGCCACGACCATATCAAAGTCCAATTCTCTCACTCTTGTCCTCTGTAGCGGGGAGGACCTTGTACCCCTCACACTACCACCATCAACTGTACCATCACCACTACCACCATCAACACTACCACCATCAACTGTACCATCAACACTACCACCATCAACACTACCACCATTAACAATACCACCATCAACACTACCACCATCAACAATACCACCATCAACACTACCACCATCAACACTATCACCATCAACAATACCACCATCAACAATACCACCATCAACACTACCATCATCAACAATACCACCATCAACACTACCACCATCAACAATACCACCATCTACAATACCACCATCAACACTACCACCATCAACTGTACCATCATCACTACCACCATCAACAATACCACAATCAACTACCATCAACACTACCACCATCAACTGTACCATCACCCCTACCACCATCAACACTACCACCATCAACTGTACCATCACCACTACCACCATCAACACTACTACCATCAACACTACCACCATCAACTGTACCATCAACACTACCACCATCAACTGTACCATCACCACTACCACCATCAACACTATCACCATCAACACTACCACCATCAACTGTACCTTCAACACTACCACCATCAAACACTACCACCATCAACGCTACCACTATCAACATTACCACCAACAACTCTACCATCAACACTACCACCATCAACTGTACCATCAACACTACCACCATCAACACTTCCACCATCATCACTATACCACCATCAACTGTACCTTCAACACTACCACCATCAACTGTACCATCAACGATAACACCATCAACTGTACCATAAACACTACCACCATCAACACTACCATCATCAACTGTACCATCAACACTACCACCATCAACTGTACCATCAACGCTAACACCATCAACTGTACCATAAACACTACCACCATCAACACTACCACCATCAACACTACCATCATCAACTGTACCATCAACACTACCACCATCAACTGTACCATCAACGCTGTACCATCAACACTACATCATCCACCTGTACCATAAAACTACCACCATCAACTACCACCATCAAACTGTACCATCAACACTACCACCATCAACTGTACCATCAACACTACCACCATCAACTGTACCATCAACACTACCACCATCAACACTAACCCTATCAACTGTACCATCACCACTACCACCATCAACTGTACCATCACCACTACCACCATCAACTGTACCATCAACGCTACCACCATCAACACTACCACCATCAACTGTACCATCAACACTACCAACATCAACACTACCACCATCAACACTACTATCATCAACTGTACCACTAACACTACCACCATCAACTGTACCATCATGGCGGGTGCCCAACCCCGAAAGGGATTGAAATAGGGGAGCTATCCCCCCCCCCCCCGCCAAAGGCGGCTTTCTAGGGCCTTTCCTAGCTGATGCTGAGAGGATTGGGTTCTAGTCATGTGGTGATGGGATGGTCTATCAGAGTGAGAACTGAGCGATCTCCGCCATACCCATAGCTTACTCTGATTGTTCCTTTTACTTATATATTTTCTAGATCTCAAGTGACGGCATCTCTTCCGTGGATTGACCTCCCAATCTACCAAGATTGGAAGCCAAAGCGTCACATTTTTCCTTTGCCCCTCAGCTTTCTCTTCACAATTGCTGAGGGGCACAGGGCCCTGGGTGGGGCTTTGGTTTCCCGGGCGTTTCTACGCCCTCCTCAGCTCCCCGCCATGGAGTGGCTTCGGTCACCCAGGCTTAATTGTGGTCAGCAGGGAGGGTTCTGTGGGGGCGCTCGGTTATGGCCTTGGCTTTGCTCGGGGCCATGGGGCTGTTCGGCCAGGCAGCTTGGGGAACAACAACAACAACAACAACTGTACCATCACCACTGCCACCATCAACACTACCACCATCAACTGTACCATCAACACTACCACCATCAACACTACCATCATCAACTGTACCATCAACACTACCACCATCAACTTTACCATCACCACTACCACCATCAACACTACCACCATCAACATTACCACCATCAACTGTACCATCAACACTACCACCATCAACTGTAGCATCAACACTTCCACCATCATCACTACCATCATCAACTGTACCTTCAACACTACCACCATCAACTGTGCCATAAACACTACCACCATCAACTGTACCATCAACACTACCACCATCAACTGTACCATCAACACTACCACCATCAACTGTACCATCAACATTACCACTATCAACTGTACCATCATCAACACTAACCCTATCAACTGTACCATCAACACAACCATGATCAACACTACCACCATCACCATCAACTGTACCATCACCACTACCACCATCAACTGAACCATCAACGCTACCACCATCAACACTACCACCATCAACTGTACCATCAACACTACCACCATCAACTGTACCATCAACACTACCAACATCAACTGTACCATCACCACTACCACCATCAACTGTACCATCACCACTACCACCATCAACTGTACCATCAACGCTACCACCATCAACACTACCACCATCAACTGTACCATCAACACTACCACCATCAACACTTCCACCATCATCACTGTACCACCAACTGTATCTTCAACACTACCACCATCAACACTTGTTTTAAATAGTATTACAAAAAAAAAAAAAAAAAAAGGTCCCACCCCTTTCCCATTCTTAATTAAGCCATTTTAGAATTACAGAAGTGTGACCATTACTTGCATTACTGCATGTCCACAAACATTTCAGTAATGTAAGCATGTTTCCTTTTTTTTTTTTTTTGTTAAGGTGACAGTTACAAAGTGGTGTACAATCTATCTTATTCTAGTTACATTGTAGTTTATCTTATTGTACCAGTACCTCCCTACAATCAACCTAGTTGTTCCCCAATTCGTCCATCCGCCACGACCATATCAAAGTCCAATTCTCTCACTCTTGTCCTCTGTAGCGGGGAGGACCTTGTACCCCTCACACTACCACCGTCAACTGTACCATCACCACTACCACCATCAACACTACCACCATCAACTGTACCATCAACACTACCACCATCAACACTACCACCATCAACAATTCCACCATCAACACTACCACCATTAACACTACCACCATCAACAATACCACCTCACCATCAACACTATCACCATCAACAATACCACCATTAACACTACCACCATCAACAATACCACCATCAACACTACCACCATCAACAATACCACCATCAACAATACCACCATCAACACTACCACTATCAACTGTACCATCATCACTACCACCATCAACAATACCACCATCAACTACCATCAACACTACCACCATCAACACTACCACCACCATCAACTGTACCATCACCACTACCACCATCAACTACTACCATCAACACTACCACCATCAACACTACCACCATCAACTGTATCACCACCACTATCACCATCAACACTACCACCACCAACATTACCACCAACTTTACCATCAACACTGCCACCAACACTACCACCATCAACTGTACCATCACCACTACCACCATCAACACTACCACCATCAACACTACCACCATCAACTGTACCATCACCACTACCACCATCAACACTACCATCAACACCACCACCATCAACACCACCACCATCAACACAACCTCCATCAACTGTACCATCAATGCTACCACCATCACCACTACTACCATCAACACTACCACCATCAACTGTACCATCAACACTACCACCATCAACACTACCACCATCAACTGTACCATCACCACTACCCATCAACACTGCCACCATCAACACTACCACCATCAACTGTACTTTCAACACTACCACCATCAACTGTACCATCAATGCTACCACTATCAACATTACCACCATCAACTATACCATCAACACTACCACCATCAACACTACCACCATCAACTGTACCATCAACACTACCACCATCAACACTTCCACCATCATCACTATACCACCATCAACTGTACCTTCAACACTACCACCATCAACTGTACCATCAACACTACCACCATCAACTGTACCATAAACACTACCACCATCATCAACTGTACCATCAACACTACCATCATCAACTGTACCATCAACACTACCACCATCAACTGTACCATCACCACTACCACCATCAACACTACCACCATCAACTGTACCACCATCAACACTAACCCTATCAACTGTACCATCACAACTACCACCATCAACTGTACCTTCAACACTACCACCATTAACTGTACCATCAACACTACCACCATCAACTGTACCATAAACACTACCACCATCAACACTACCATCATCAACTGTACCATCAACACTACCACCATCAACTGTACCATCACCACTACCACCATCAACTGTACCATCACCACTACCACCATCAACTGTACCATCAACGCTACCACCATCAACACTACCACCATCAACTGTACCATCAACACTACCACCATCAACACTTCCACCATCATCACTGTACCACCAACTGTATCTTCAACACTACCACCATCAACACTTGTTTTAAATAGTATTACAAAAAAAAAAAAAAAAAAAGGTCCCACCCCTTTCCCATTCTTTTAAGCCATTTTAGAATTAGAGAAGAGTGACCATTACTTGCATTACTGCATGTCCACAAACATTTCAGTAATGTAAGCATGTTGCCTTTTTTTTTTTTTTTTTTAAGGTTACAGTTACAAAGTGGTGTACAATCTATCTTATTCTAGTTACATTGTAGCTTATCTTATTGTACCAGTACCTCCCTACAATCAACCTAGTTGTTCCCCAATTCGTCTATCCGCCACGACCATATCAAAGTCCAATTCTCTCACTCTTGTCCTCTGTAGCGGGGAGGACCTTGTACCCCTCACACTACCACCATCAACTGTACCATCACCACTACCACCATCAACACTACCACCATCAACTGTACCATCAACACTACCACCATCAACACTACCACCATTAACAATACCGCCATCAACACTACCACCATCAACAATACCACCATCAACACTACCACCATCAACACTATCACCATCAACAATACCACCATCAACAATACCACCATCAACACTACCTCCATCAACAATACCACCATCAACACTACCACCATCAACAATACCACCATCTACAATACCACCATCAACACTACCACGATCAACTGTACCATCATCACTACCACCATCAACAATACCACCATCAACTACCATCAACACTACCACCATCAACTGTACCATCACCACTACCACCATCAACACTACCACCATCAACTGTACCATCACCACTACCACCATCAACACTACTACCATCAACACTACCACCATCATCTGTACCATCAACACTACCACCATCAACTGTACCATCACCACTACCACCATCAACACTATCACCATCAACACTACCACCATCAACTGTACCTTCAACACTACCACCATCAAACACTACCACCATCAACGCTACAACTATCAACATTACCACCATCAACTGTACCATCAACACTACCACCATCAACTGTACCATCAACACTACCACCATCAACACTTCCACCATCATGACTATACCACCATCAAATGTACCTTCAACACTACCACCATCAACTGTACCATCAACGCTAACACCATCAACTGTACCATAAACACTACCACCATCAACACTACCATCATCAACTGTACCATCAACACTAACACCATCAACTGTACCATAAACACTACCACCATGAACACTACCATCATCAACTGTACCATCAACACTACCACCATCAACTGTACCATCAACACTGCCACCATCAACACTACCACCATCAACTGTACCATCAACACTACCACCATCAACTGTACCATCAACACTACCACCATCAACACTTCCACCATCATCACTGTACCACCAACTGTATCTTCAACACTACCACCATCAACACTTGTTTTAAATAGTATTACAAAAAAAAAAAAAAAAAAGGTCCCACCCCTTTCCCATTCTTAATTAAGCCATTTTAGAATTACAGAAGAGTGACCATTACTTGCATTACTGCATGTCCACAAACATTTCAGTAATGTAAGCATGTTTCCTTTTTTTTTTTTATTAAGGTGACAGTTACAAAGTGGTGTACAATCTATCTTATTCTAGTTACATTGTAGTTTATCTTATTGTACCAGTACCTCCCTACAATCAACCTAGTTGTTCCCCAATTCGTCTATCCGCCACGACCATATCAAAGTCCAATTCTCTCACTCTTGTCCTCTGTAGCGGGGAGGACCTTGTACCCCTCACACTACCACCATCAACTGTACCATCACCACTACCACCATCAACACTACCACCATCAACTGTACCATCAACACTACCACCATCAACACTACCACCATTAACAATACCGCCATCAACACTACCACCATCAACAATACCACCATCAACACTACCACCATCAACACTATCACCATCAACAATACCACCATCAACAATACCACCATCAACACTACCTCCATCAACAATACCACCTTCAACACTACCACCATCAACAATACCACCATCTACAATACCACCATCAACACTACCACCATCAACTGTACCATCATCACTACCACCATCAACAATACCACCATCAACTACCATCAACACTACCACCATCAACTGTACCATCACCACTACCACCATCAACACTACCACCATCAACTGTACCATCACCACTACCACCATCAACACTACTACCATCAACACTACCACCATCAACTGTACCATCAACACTACCACCATCAACTGTACCATCACCACTACCACCATCAACACTATCACCATCAACACTACCACCATCAACTGTACCTTCAACATTACCACCATCAAACACTACCACCATCAACGCTACCACTATCAACATTACCACCATCAACACTACCACCATCAACTGTACCATCAACACTACCACCATCAACACTTCCACCATCATCACTATACCACCATCAACTGTACCTTCAACACTACCACCATCAACTGTACCATCAACGCTAACACCATCAACTGTACCATAAACACTACCACCATCAACACTACCATCATCAACTGTACCATCAACACTACCACCATCAACTGTACCATCAACGCTAACACCATCAACTGTACCATAAACACTACCACCATCAACACTACCACCATCAACACTACCACCATCAACTGTACCATCAACGCTAACACCATCAACTGTACCATAAACACTACCACCATGAACACTACCATCATCAACTGTACCATCAACACTACCACCATCAACTGTACCATCAACACTACCACCATCAACACTACCACCATCAACTGTACCATCAACACTACCACCATCAACTGTACCATCAACACTACCACCATCAACACTAACCCTATCAACTGTACCATCACCACTACCACCATCAACTGTACCATCACCACTACCACCATCAACTGTATCATCAACGCTACCACCATCAACACTACCACCATCAACACTACCAACATCAACACTACCACCATCAACACTACTATCATCAACTGTACCACTAACACTACCACCATCAACTGTACCATCATGGCGGGTGCCCAACCCCGAAAGGGGTTGAAATAGGGGAGCTATCCCCCCCCCCCCCCCCCGCCAAAGGCGGCTTTCTAGGGCCTTTCCTAGCTGTTGCTGAGAGGATTTGGTTCTAGTCATGTGGTGATGGGCTGGTCTATCAGAGTGAGAACTGAGCTCCGCCATACCCATAGCTTACTCTGATTGTTCCTTTTACTTATATATTTTCTAGATCTCAGTGACGGCGTCTCTTCCGTGGATTGACCTTCCAATCTACCAAGATTGGAGCCAAAGCGTCACATTTTTCCTTTGCCCCTCAGCTTTCTCTTCACAATTGCTGAGGGGCACAGGGCCCTGGGTGGGGCTTTGGTTTCCCGGGTGTTTCCACGCCCTCCTCAGCTCCCCGCCATGGAGTGGCTTCGGTCACCCAGGCTTAATTGTGGTCAGCAGGGAGGGTTCTGTGGGGGCGCTCGGTTATGGCCTTGGCTTTGCTCGGGGCCATGGGGCTGTTCGGCCAGGCAGCTTGGGGAACAACAACAACAACAACAACTGTACCATCACCACTGCCACCATCAACACTACCACCATCAACTGTACCATCAACACTACCACCATCAACACTACCATCATCAACTGTACCATCAACACTACCACCATCAACTTTACCATCACCACTACCACCATCAACACTACCACCATCAACATTACCACCATCAACTGTACCATCAACACTACCACCATCAACAATACCACCATCAACAATACCACCATCAACACTACCACTATCAACTGTACCATCATCACTACCACCATCAACAATACCACCATCAACTACCATCAACACTACCACCATCAACACTACCACCATCAACTGTACCATCACCACTACCACCATCAACACTACCACCATCAACACTACCACCATCAACTGTACCATCACCACTACCACCATCAACACTACTACCATCAACACTACCACCATCAACACTGCCACCATCAACACTACCACCATCAACTGTACCATCACCACTACCACCATCAACACTACCACCATCAACACTACCACCATCAACTGTACCATCACCACTACCACCATCAATACTACTACCATCAACACTACCACCATCAACACTACTACCATCAACTGTACCATCACCACTACCACCATCAACACTACTACCATCAACACTACCACCATCAACTGTACCATCAACACTGCCACCATCAACACTACCACCATCAACTGTACCATCACCACTACCACCATCAACACTATCACCATCAACACTACCACCATCAACTGTACCTTCAACACTACCACCATCAACACTACCACCATCAACTGTACCATCAACACTACCACCATCAACACTTCCACCATCATCACTATACCACCATCAACTGTACCTTCAACACTACCACCATCAACACTACCATTGGTAGTGTTGAGTTAAATCTTTTAACTCACACGAATCTAAGAATTTCTTCTTCAATCGAGTTGTCAACTTGTGGAATGGGCTTCCCCGAAACGTTATAGACTGCATCACCGTTGATTCATTTAAACTCCGCTTAGACAAATATCTCGCATCAAACCCGCGACTGACTGCGTTTGTAAATGAATAACTTTATTTTATCCCCCCCTCAGTTACTAACCCATCTGTCCCCTACTAACTTCCTAATCCTGCCACGGACATTAGTTCCAGGGCAGTAATTCCCTTTCCAATGTTCCCTTACCCACTCTAAACAACATGTTTGGACACTTGATCCTCAGTGTTTTGGAGGACAAGCAACCTAGAAGGGTCACTAGATCTGTTGTTGCTTGATTTCCTTTGTACTCCTTTGTACTACCACCATCAACTGTACCATAAACACTACCAACATCATCAACTGTACCATCAACACTACCATCATCAACTGTACCATCAACACTACCACCATCAACACTACCACCATCAACTGTACCATCACCACTACCACCATCAACACTACCACCATCAACTTTACCATCAACACTACCACCATCAACACTAACCCTATCAACTGTACCATCACAACTACCACCATCAACTGTACCTTCAACACTACCACCATTAACTGTACCATCAACACTACCACCATCAACTGTACCATAAACACTACCACCATCAACACTACCATCATCAACTGTACCATCAACACTACCACCATCAACTGTACCATCACCACTACCACCATCAACTGTACCATCAACACTACCACCATCAACTGTACCATCAACACTACGACCATCAACTGTACCATCATCAACACTAACCCTATCAACTGTACCATCACCACTACCACCATCAACTGTACCATCACCACTACCACCATCAACTGTACCATCAACACTACCACCATCAACACTACCACCATCAACTGTACCATCAACACTACCACCATCAACACTTCCACCATCATCACAGTACCACCAACTGTATCTTCAACACTACCACCATCAACACTTGTTTTAAATAGTATTACAAAAAAAACAAAAAAAAAAGGTCCCACCCCTTTCCCATTCTTAATTAAGCCATTTTAGAATTACAGAAGAGTGACCATTACTTGCATTACTGCATGTCCACAAACATTTCAGTAATGTAAGCATGTTTCCTTTTTTTTTTTTTTTTTTAAGGTTACAGTTACAAAGTGGTGTACAATCTATCTTATTCTAGTTACATTGTAGTTTATCTTATTGTACCAGTACCTCCCTACAATCAACCTAGTTGTTCCCCAATTCGTCCATCCGCCACGACCATATCAAAGTCCAATTCTCTCACTCTTGTCCTCTGTAGCGGGGAGGACCTTGTACCCCTCACACTACCACCGTCAACTGTACCATCACCACTACCACCATCAACACTACCACCATCAACTGTACCATCAACACTACCACCATCAACACTACCACCATTAACAATACCACCATCAACACTACCACCATCAACAATACCACCATCAACACTACCACCATCAACACTATCACCATCAACAATACCACCATCAACAATACCACCATCAACACTACCTCCATCAACAATACCACCATCAACACTACCACCATCAACAATACCACCATCTACAATACCACCATCAACACTACCACCATCAACTGTACCATCATCACTACCACCATCAACAATACCACCATCAACTACCATCAACACTACCACCATCAACTGTACCATCACCACTACCACCATCAACTGTAATATCACCACTACCACCATCAACACTACTACCATCAACACTACCACCATCAACACTACTACCATCAACTGTACCATCACCACTACCACCATCAACACTACCACCATCAACTGTACCATCAACACTGCCACCATCAACACTACCACCATCAACTGTACCATCACCACTACCACCATCAACACTATCACCATCAACACTACCACCATCAACTGTACCTTCAACACTACCACCATCAAACACTACCACCATCAACTGTACCATCAATGCTACCACTATCAACATTACCACCATCAACAATACCATCAACACTACCACCATCAACACTACCACCATCAACTGTACCATCAACACTACCACCATCAACACTTCCACCATCATCACTATACCACCATCAACTGTACCTTCAACACTACCACCATCAACTGTACCATCAACACTACCACCATCAACTGTACCATAAACACTACCACCATCATCAACTGTACCATCAACACTACCATCATCAACTGTACCATCAACACTACCACCATCAACACTACCACCATCAACTGTACCATCACCACTACCACCATCAACACTACCACCATCAACTGTACCATCAACACTAACCCTATCAACTGTACCATCACAACTACCACCATCAACTGTACCTTCAACACTACCACCATTAACTGTACCATCAACACTACCACCATCAACTGTACCATAAACACTACCACCATCAACACTACCATCATCAACTGTACCATCAACACTACCACCATCAACTGTACCATCACCACTACCACCATCAACTGTACCATCAACACTACCACCATCAACACTACCACCATCAACTGTACCATCATCAACACTAACCCTATCAACTGTACCATCACCACTACCACCATCAACTGTACCATCACCACTACCACCATCAACTGTACCATCAACGCTACCACCATCAACACTACCACCATCAACTGTACCATCAACACTACCACCATCAACACTTCCACCATCATCACTGTACCACCAACTGTATCTTCAACACTACCACCATCAACACTTGTTTTAAATAGTATTACAAAAAAAAAAAAAAAAAAGGTCCCACCCCTTTCCCATTCTTAATTAAGCCATTTTAGAATTACAGAAGAGTGACCATTACTTGCATTACTGCATGTCCACAAACATTTCAGTAATGTAAGCATGTTGCCTTTTTTTTTTTTTTTTTTAAGGTTACAGTTACAAAGTGGTGTACAATCTATCTTATTCTAGTTACATTGTAGTTTATCTTATTGTACCAGTACCTCCCTACAATCAACCTAGTTGTTCCCCAATTCGTCTATCCGCCACGACCATATCAAAGTCCAATTCTCTCACTCTTGTCCTCTGTAGCGGGGAGGACCTTGTACCCCTCACACTACCACCATCAACTGTACCATCACCACTACCACCATCAACACTACCACCATCAACTGTACCATCAACACTACCACCATCAACACTACCACCATTAACAATACCGCCATCAACACTACCACCATCAACAATACCACCATCAACACTACCACCATCAACACTATCACCATCAACAATACCACCATCAACAATACCACCATCAACACTACCTCCATCAACAATACCACCATCAACACTACCACCATCAACAATACCACCATCTACAATACCACCATCAACACTACCACCATCAACTGTACCATCATCACTACCACCATCAACAATACCACCATCAACTACCATCAACACTACCACCATCAACTGTACCATCACCACTACCACCATCAACACTACCACCATCAACTGTACCATCACCACTACCACCATCAACACTACTACCATCAACACTACCACCATCAACTGTACCATCAACACTACCACCATCAACTGTACCATCACCACTACCACCATCAACACTATCACCATCAACACTACCACCATCAACTGTACCTTCAACATTACCACCATCAAACACTACCACCATCAACGCTACCACTATCAACATTACCACCATCAACACTACCACCATCAACTGTACCATCAACACTACCACCATCAACACTTCCACCATCATCACTATACCACCATCAACTGTACCTTCAACACTACCACCATCAACTGTACCATCAACGCTAACACCATCAACTGTACCATAAACACTACCACCATCAACACTACCATCATCAACTGTACCATCAACACTACCACCATCAACTGTACCATCAACGCTAACACCATCAACTGTACCATAAACACTACCACCATCAACACTATCCCCATCAACACTACCACCATCAACTGTACCATCAACGCTAACACCATCAACTGTACCATAAACACTACCACCATGAACACTACCATCATCAACTGTACCATCAACACTACCACCATCAACTGTACCATCAACACTACCACCATCAACACTACCACCATCAACTGTACCATCAACACTACCACCATCAACTGTACCATCAACACTACCACCATCAACACTAACCCTATCAACTGTACCATCACCACTACCACCATCAACTGTACCATCACCACTACCACCATCAACTGTATCATCAACGCTACCACCATCAACACTACCACCATCAACACTACCAACATCAACACTACCACCATCAACACTACTATCATCAACTGTACCACTAACACTACCACCATCAACTGTACCATCATGGCGGGTGCCCAACCCCGAAAGGGGTTGAAATAGGGGAGCTATCCCCCCCCCCCCCCCCCCCCCCCCGCCAAAGGCGGCTTTCTAGGGCCTTTCCTAGCTGTTGCTGAGAGGATTTGGTTCTAGTCATGTGGTGATGGGCTGGTCTATCAGAGTGAGAACTGAGGGATCTCCGCCATACCCATAGCTTACTCTGATTGTTCCTTTTACTTATATATTTTCTAGATCTCAAGTGACGGCGTCTCTTCCGTGGATTGACCTTCCAATCTACCAAGATTGGAAGCCAAAGCGTCACATTTTTCCTTTGCCCCTCAGCTTTCTCTTCACAATTGCTGAGGGGCACAGGGCCCTGGGTGGGGCTTTGGTTTCCCGGGTGTTTCCACGCCCTCCTCAGCTCCCCGCCATGGAGTGGCTTCGGTCACCCAGGCTTAATTGTGGTCAGCAGGGAGGGTTCTGTGGGGGCGCTCGGTTATGGCCTTGGCTTTGCTCGGGGCCATGGGGCTGTTCGGCCAGGCAGCTTGGGGAACAACAACAACAACAACTGTACCATCACCACTGCCACCATCAACACTACCACCATCAACTGTACCATCAACACTACCACCATCAACACTACCATCATCAACTGTACCATCAACACTACCACCATCAACTTTACCATCACCACTACCACCATCAACACTACCACCATCAACATTACCACCATCAACTGTACCATCAACACTACCACCATCAACTGTACCATCAACACTTCCACCATCATCACTGTACCACCATCAACTGTACCTTCAACACTACCACCATCAACTGTACCATAAACACTACCACCATCAACTGTACCATCAACACTACCACCATCAACTGTACCATCAACACTACCACCATCAACTGTACCATCAACATTACCACTATCAACTGTACCATCATCAACACTAACCCTATCAACTGTACCATCAACACAACCATGATCAACACTACCACCATCACCATCAACTGTACCATCACCACTACCACCATCAACTGTACCATCAACTCTACCACCATCAACACTACCACCATCAACTGTACCATCAACACTACCAACATCAACTATACCATCACCACTACCACCATGAACACTACCACCATCAACTCTACAATCAACACTACCAGCATCAACTGTACCATCAACACTACCACCATAAAACAAATAGAGAGAAGGAGAAAGAGATGAAAAGGAAACACTTAGCATTTTCCTTTCTACTTCCATAGCATATCTGACCCTTAGTAAGCCTGTCAGTAAAGCTTATAGTCGCAGTGGAGACCTATCCCGTTTTGGGTCAACACCTTGAGGCTCAAAGTTATGTTAATTACTCAATTTATACATCAGACTGGGTACTGGATGATCTCAGAATCCAAAAGAGAGAGAAGGAGAACAATTTACAGGAAGGTTTAGATAGATACACTGACAACAGAGAAATCATGTTCTCTGTGAGGTGGTCAAAACCTATTCTTAGTAGAGAATGACAACCAGACAAAATTAATACACATTGAGCTTTGGTTATCATCTGGAGACAATATTAAGCCAACAATATATATGAAAGTACATTCATACTTATCTTTTGCTTTCATAAACTGAGGACAGTATTGATTGTTGTCTGATGCCGTTATTATCTATACCTAATCAATGTGTTTAATTAAGGTATGTATGTATCCTTTTCTGAGTGTATCAATATGAGTCTATAATAGCAGACCATTCTACCTCTTGATTATACTACGAATGAAGACGTTTCTGTTGCGTTAATGTTCCCTTTTAGGGCCTCTCAAATATAATGTATTTGTTTGCGTAATTCTTTCAATGACTGTCTAAAATAATGCAGCATCATTATAGCTGTACATTAAACACATTTGAGAGAGAGAGTGAGAGAGAGAGAGAGGGGGGCATAGAGGTAAATGTTTTCTCTACAATGTAGGGCGAGAGAGGAAACAAAGGAAGGAAGGGAAGAGCAACTTCAGATTAAAAGCATAATAGACACGAGGGGGGTGGGGGGGGAGGATGGTTGTGTTTACATTGACAATATGGAGATAATAAGAAGTGCCCTAGATAATAAAATAGTTCTATGCAATAAATATATGATGGAGTAAACAGAGGCGCACACACACACGCGTGTGCATACTGTATGTACACATAAGCACACTTTATGCACAAATA
>CM064502.1:30720979-30773479 GCA_032716605.1 Paralithodes platypus
ATGTGTTTATAATAGCCTATTACTATACTCTGTTCCAAATAGGTGGTCCAGAAATCGTCAGCCCGAACTTCTGTAACTCTAAAATGGATAAAGCAAATAGGGCTGAAAATTACCAGACCTATTCCCTGGATGACCCTTCCCAAATAGTAGAAATATTACCTTGATTACTCTAGTCGTTTGTAAGCTATAGAGGTTAGTGGTCAGGAGTGTTGGCATACTTATTTGGAACATGGTATAGTACTATTTGCTTTATGTTGTTACAGCATCGACTTTTTGTCCACTATTTAAACACCACAACAATTATATTGCTTATATATATATTACTCGATCGATTTGTATTATTTAATAACTGATATTTGGCAGGTGTACAAAGATAAAGATATTTGAGATGAATGGGAATAACTGCACAAATGGATGTGAAATTAGTAGACATGTTAGACGTATACGTGAAATAGGCTTATTAGCTCGATTGAGAAATTAAAGGGTTGCAGTAGTTTTCAAGGATTGAATGATATCAAATTAATTGCTGAATAAGCTTTAACACCTTACGAGCGGCCTATGCGGTTTATTTATATGTACCGCCCAGCGGGGTGTTTTTAGCCAAAATAGGGCTGTTTACGTGATCATTTTCATGCCTAAATAAGACCCAGAACGTAAAACAAGTACCTATCCCTGAAAGGGCATAAACAGAGCTTTCGAATGACACCATAACGATCCTTTTATGATGGCTAGTTTTCTTGCAATAACCGTGCAACGCGAGTGCAAAAAGCATGTAATTCGGTACTTTCCCCATATAATTCAGTATGTAGCGAGTGAGAGAGGGAGGAGGGAGGTGAGATTCGTGTCAGTAGGTTCGCCGCGGTGGTCTGGAGCAGTCATACGCTCGCTAGTCTCCTGCCACCACTTGTCTCTCTCTCTCAGCAACATTACGTGCTGACCTATGTCGAGCGCCGCCACATAGTCCAGCTTTATTTAACTCGACTTATGTGGTGAGCCGCTAATTAAGGGTTAAATGCCATATATTGGACAAGATGTATTTATTTATGTTTTATTTTGTTTTTATATAGATAGCAAAGCGTGTCTGAGGCAAAATGGTTAAAGGTTAGTGCTAAACACTTCAAGGACATTGTAAGTTGAGTTTAAATCATATTGATGGTTTACGAAGATATTTTGAGTGAACACATGTATTTGGTTGGAAAAGGGAAGACAGGGTATTTTAAACCAACATTTCTACTAATATGATTGCTGTTTTGTTTTGATGTAGACAAAACAAATTATATGCGACACCTATAAGGTTTGTTTTTATAAACTATGTATAATTTGTCTAACCTTATATACAGTAGATGTAAACAATCAATCACTTCTCCACAATCAACACTCTGTTTTAAGATTTATTTCAGTAACTCAATAAAACTTGAACAACAGCCGATATAATATTTATGTATCTTCAATGTTATGGATTAATGCGACATATGATTTATTGCATGTTAATATATTTAATTAATCCAGGGTATAATATTCAATATATACATGAAGAATATTCGTCAACATGCTTGTACCTTTCAAAACTCGTCCATACTCAACCATTATTACAATCTCTCTCTCTCTATCAGAAAAGGGTTGAACAAGAAATACTCGCTATCGTGTAAGCTATAAACTTTTAACGCCATCCAGATCCTTCAGAGAGAGGGCGGTTAAGAGCGTTTTTTTACGGCTCTCTCAGGCTGAAGGTGAATGGTGGATGGTGGTGGGCCGTTTGTTTTACGATAACATCTTGGTAACGTAGAGGAAAATCTTTAGTTTTCTTATGACCAGTTTCCCCCGCCCTCCGACACTACCACCCGTCCCCTACCCCATCCTGTGTTTATAGTATCTTACGTGTACATTTTGCTTATCTTAGGTCGTACAGTATAGCCCATATTAATTTTGTTTAATCTAGGGACGCCAACCTTATACAAATCTGGGTGGATACAGCTCGTCAGCTTTAGTCGGCAACCCATCTAGGGGAAACAACCTTAAATAAAATCCTTACTGCTTACCTAAGGGTGAAGCAGGTTGGTGGATGAACTAGCCACCCACCACTGTAGAGAATATACGTATGCCTAATACTCTCCCTATCAACTTCTGTAACATTCGTGGCCTTTCCTAGTACTTTCACAAACACCATCTCTCCTCTGCTGAACCTGATATTCATTTCCTCACCAAAACCCAGTTGCCTAAAGCAAGTGTCACACTATGCCGAACTAAGTGCTGACGCTCCATGACTTAAGGGTCGTAACAAGGTCTTTGCCTATATCGCCGCGCGACGTAGGTGGGCGCCATCTCAAGAGAGACGTTGGGAGAGGTCGTCAGGGGCGTCAGGAAAAGTTCGACACGCACAACTCTCATAAGCTGAGTCGGCGGCTAGTGGGGTCAAGGAAATGGACGGGATGGTGACGGTAGGCGGGCGGCGTCCAGTAGGTATCAGACGGTACAAGGGCGTCGACCTGTCTGCGTCAGACGCTGCTATAAGGTAGGACGGCGACCCTGTAACACCCAGGCGGCGTCATAGGGGGAGGGCATACCGTGAGTTGCGACCTGGCAACGTCGCACGGGACATCGTTGATAGAGGATCTTGGGGGTGTTTTGTAAGCTTGATGGAGGTCTAGCGAGGAAACAAAAAAATAAATGAATATATAAATAAATAGAGCCCCTAAAATCACCACTGTCCCCTTAATCCAATCTCATCAACGAGTGACTATCTATAAACCCTTTCAATGATGGTGACGTCTGTTTTGCCTTAGTTCTGCCATACTTAGACAATTTTATGCAGCTTAAGGTCGGTCTTAGTGAGTTAAGAGTGATAAATGAGAGGAATTTGGAGGTCTTGTGATTGCTACAGGCCCTTCATAAGCATAATAAAATACACTAATAGTTGCCAGACTATAACGAGAAAGAAGTCACCGGTACTGAAAGGGTTAACTATAGATGGTCTTGTTTTACTAATTACTCAAAGAACCACTTAATTAAGGGGAGATGGGCGTAATTATATGCTCATTTATGGATCTTTTTATTATGTTTTTAGTTTCCTGTCTAGATCTCAAGCTTAATAACCCCCCCCCCCCCAACCCCCACACACACACACACAAACGTCGCCTCCGACGGACCGGTTTGCTTCGGTCGGGGTCAAGTGTGATGGAGTAGGGGTCCAGTGTGACAGGGTGGATGTCCATCGCCGCCATAGTATCTATAGGCGCCGCCCTACCTCCTATAGGCGCCGCTCGTCAGGAGCGTTGTCGCCAACCAGTTTGCTCGCTACGGTGCATGACGCCGCCCGGCGGCAACCGTTATTTTTCCCTATGTCTTGCATGGTCGCCGCTCGACCCCTTCCAGTTGTCGACAGGCGGCGTGTCCGTCCATAGTGTCCGCCGTGGGCGTCCCGTCCCACGTTACACGGCAGTGGTCTCCCCCTTCTATCGCAACTCCTTAAGTCGTGGAGCGTCGTCACTTAATTCGGCATAGTGTGACACTTGCTTAGGGCAGCTGCCATATCACTATTTTCTGTATTCTCCTACAATTGCTCTCCTCAATTTCAAGACAAAAGTTGATGTTGTGTGTATGTACGCTACAGTCTTACTTTCCCTCGTGTTCTCAACTCTCTGGCTTAATAATATTAAGCTATCTTGTCACTCTCAATCTAAGAAAATAGGTGCTGTTTATTCCTCCCCTAATTCTACTGAATATCCAAAATTCTTTGACTACCTTTCCTCATAAATGGAACACATTATATCCATCTCTCCCTTCCCTGAAATATCCATCTTAAATTATTTCAATGTTTGCCACTGCCAATGGTTCTTCACTCATTTCACTGACCAATCTGGAGAACAAGCATACATCACTTTATCCTAAATTTCCTGGAATAGTTAGTTCAGCACCTTACTCATATTCCAAACCGCCTTGGAGATTAGCCCAACATACCTGACTTATTTCCGTTGAAATTAATTTTGCTTCCGTAATCAGGAACGCTCGGAGAGGGCTGAGCGCATTATGAAGGTGATCATTTCGGCTATGAAGACATACATTGTATTTTCTTTCGCTCAATCTAATGCATTGAAATCTTGTTTAACCTACGCTTATTCAACTGTTTTCTGCAATAAGAAGGAAGCATGCAAACTGTATTGACGCCTTCAAAATCATGAATCTCGAAGCCAATATGTTTCTACTCACAATTGTGCAAAATCTGTTTTTCGACTCACCACAAAATATTGTATCACTATCAAATGTTATGAACTTTATATTTCTAGCTCTTCCCAAGCATTCTGGCATCTAACCAAAAACCTCTCCAACAATTTTACTTCTCCGTCTTTCCCTCCTCTTTTCCACTACAACAGAACTACTATTACTTCTTCCTCTGACACAGCTGAACTCTTCTCTCACTACTTCACTAACAACTCAACCTTGGATGATTCCACTGTTATTTCTCCCTCCCCAACCCTCTCTCACTTACTTATGCCCAATATATTTTGTAGATGGCTTTATCACTCAAACAGAAACATTTCCGCTATTATTTCTCATTAAACATCATCCTATCGTATTTGTAGCGCAATGAAATATAGGTATATATGAGGAGGATCCCCTCACACCGCACTTCTAGATAAAGTAGAAAGGAAAGCCTTTCGTATCATTAACTCCCGTCCACTCACCAACTCTCTGCAAACACTCTCTTCGCTGCAATGTTGCATCTCTCTCCCTATTCTATCGCTACTACAATAATCAGTGTTCTTCAGAGCTTTCCCAGTGTATACCACCTCCTCTACGTAGGGTACGTAGTACCCGCCTTGCAGCACAGTCTCACCCCTACTCTGTGCAACTCTCCAACCCAAAAGTGAAACGCTATTCTCAGACTTTCTTCTATTCAACTGCTGAGCTCTGGAACTCTCTCCCAGAATCAGTTTTTCCCTCTTCCTATGACTTAAATTGCTTCAAACTCTGTGTGTCCAGGCATTTTAGCTCGATCGTCCCTTTATTTCGGCCCTGTCACTCTTTGAAATCTTGGGGAGGTACTCGCTGCAGGCAGTTATGCCTTTTGTCTCCCTCATTCACATAGAAAAAAGAAAAAAATATCCCATTATCCTATGACTTAAACTCCATCCAGCTCCTTGTGTCCAGACATTTTGACTCTAACATACCTTGACATTGACTCCCTATCACTCTTTCAACTTTGGGGAGGCGGGTGCTTGTTACTAACAACATTACAGGTACCAATTGTCTTCTTCAAACACATAGAATAAACATTGCATCCTTTCTGTACAATCGACGATTTTACTACATCACACTTTTTGGTACATAATTATATTTCATATACGATAGACTACTATACATGTTTTGCACTTATGATTTTTTTTTTTTTTTTTTTTGTAAAACGCTTAACAACTTTCCAACATACTGAATGTCCTTAATAACAAACTTGTCCTTTGCAGCAACATATTGTATTTGCTTCATTATCCTCAGCCAAGAAATAATTATTTATCGGACATGCTCATTTTTTAGCGAATAAATAATCAGAAGCAAATTATCAAAATTATTCCGGCCTGGTGAAAATATAGTGCCGTCATTAAGGTACAGCCAGGTAATTAGGTAAATAAATTACACCGGGCGAAGTAAATTACAATTTTATAATGTGCTGGTTCTTGGCAGTTCCTGGTACATGGACAGTCACAATTAGTGCCGTCTCTACCGGCAACGTCTTTTCAAGTTTATGTTAGCTACATTTAGACGATTTTGTGCGGTTTAAGAAGGATTTTTTGTTTAAAAGAAGGATAAACTGAGATAGTTTGAAGCCTGTTAGATGCTGGAGACCCTTTTTTAACTGAATACAATCATCTAATATAAACTAGAATAAACTTTACTAGAAGTCGTTGGTACAGAAGGGGTTAATAGCTCGCCAATAATCTTGCATATATATATATATATATATATATATATATATATATATATATATTTATACTGTATATACAGTATATTAGAAATATATGGGGAGGTTTTTGTTTTTTCTAAACCCTTTTCTCCCTTATGTTTAGCCCTATTAGTTATGGGATTTAGATAGTTCGGCCCATTAGTTTCCTGGTAATTATGCATCAGTTGGAAATATATAAAATTTGTCGCCAAATTAAGATAATAAAATGAAAGTGTTTGCAAGATAAAATGTTGGTGAGACGCACAAAGAAAACAGTAGACACTGAATTGCTTCGCTTTATATGTGTATAATAATACACTATAAACTAAACGTGAATATAAGTAGTGAGAGAGTCAATGTATAATATGGGGTGTGGTAAAGGTTTATCTTGAGTTAACTGTATCAGTCTGTTCTCTTTATACCTCTTTTTCAATTCATGATGCTTATGATTAATTCTGTTCCATTCTCTGTGTCGACAATTGTATATTCTGCTTCACATTAATGATTATCAGTAATGCTTTATAATTAATTACAAATAATCATAATTCATGACAATGTGCAGCCTTACTGATTAGTAGGTATATTATACATATGCAATCTACAACTAACTTTTCAAGTTTTTTGGTCTACCGTTTCCTATGCAATATTAACTTTCTAAAATATTATTAAGCAGCACCAAACGCTTTCGATAATTTTGAGTTGAAGATTACCACCAGAAATATCTAGTTTACAAACATGTACTCGTATTTTGTTTCACTCAATGGCTACGTTTTTACAGCATGGTATATAACGTGTTCTGCCATCAAATAGTGCTCATATCCCACAAAGTATTATTATGTAAAATAGTGATATTCTTTACTATATTCACTTCGTAAATTATGTATCCATATAAGAATGACGACTAATTCCTATCTTTAATCTTAACTTTGCATAGATGTATTAGACATTTATGCTCATCTGGACGCAAAGCACTATATATATATATATATATATATATATATATATATATATATATATATAAGCGATGCTCTCTTTACGGGGGAAGCGGAGGCGTATAATAAATAGAAAAACCAGCGCTGGGATGAACATCTTTATTGTGGGATGTTTCGGCTTACACACAAGCCATCTTCAGCCTAAAGTAAGACAAAGAGGGCCTACATAAATATTTGCATATTACTAATGGTTAATTTTTAAAACATGTAGGAGAATTATGATTATATTTATAATTAAATTATATACTAAAATTAAGTAGGTTGGCAACACGAAATACAAGTAAATTGTACGAAAGGGGGGAGACAATATTGAAAACAAGTGTAGAAACGGGTTCGTATTAGAGTAGAATGGGGTCGCAGAAATATAATTGTAAACACCAAAGATTTTTGAGAAATCGGAAAATGCATGTTATGTACGAACTACATTAAATTAGCATGAAAGACAGTGCAACTATGTAAGAAAGCCACTAGAGTAACATTATTACAGATGGAAATTGAAAAGAAAGAAACTAATTCAATAATTCAGAGAATCAGACAAAATCACTAAGCATTAAAATATATAAAAGTGTTACAAATTAAGTTTTAATTATTATGCAAAACACATTGAAACAGTACGAAGGGGGAACACTATATAGGAAGACATTGAACTAAAGTAGAGTGTTGTTAAGGAATTAGTATAGAATGTGGACATATCTAATAAGAAAATAGAACTAATGGAAGAGAACCTACATAATAAAACTGGAAAACATACCACAAGATACTTAGAAGCAAAGTAAGGGGGTGGAAGTCTCGTGTGTGCCCAGGGTTGGGCGTAGTTTTTGAAATAAAAGAGACTCAGATAAAAGGCGTGTGGTGTCGTCTACGGCTGTGTGAAGAATGGAGAAATCCGAAGGATGTATTGGGTGGCCTGAAGCTTCAGAGTGTTCTCTTATGGCCGAATGAAAAGGTTTTGATAGAGGGAAACCAGTTCTGAATGACCTAACCCGATGCTCCGAAATCCTAGCAGTGAGATGGCGCTTTGACTGTCCAATATAAGTAGAATTACACCCACTACATTTGAAAAGATACACCACTGAGGATTGCAGAGATTCGGAAATTCTGTCTTTGAACTTGAAACAATTACCTAAGGAACTCTGTGACTTAAATACAACTCTTAATGATACTTGTGGATAGAAGTCCCGAAATAGATTAGTTACTTTGTTTCTTATGGCAAATGATTTTTGGCCGATGAAAGGGATCGTAAAATAAATAATAGCTTTCGGAACTGCCATATCTTCTTTGGGTGATGAACATAATTTATTGATCTGTTTGCCGATATAAGTGTTAATGAAATCAAGTGGGAAGCCGTTAAGGTTCAAATGTTTCTCAGGGGTTCCAATTCTAAATGCAGAGCGAAATAATATGACCAAATAATTATGATATTATGATACTAATTGACTAATGTGTAAGCCGAAACGTCCCACAATAAAGATGTTCATCCCAGCGCTGGTTTCTCTCTCTCTCTCTCTCTCTCTCTCTCTCTATATATATATATATATATATATATATATATATAGAGAGAGAGAGAGATACTGACTGATATATATGAGAGTGAGAGTGAGAGAGAGAGAGAGTGGGGGGAGGGGGGGGGGGGAAAGAATCCTTTTCACTATTTTATGAACCTTTACCATTCCTGGGTATTTGAAAGAAACTGACGAGACCCATAGATGGGTGACTACACTACCTCACGTGCTTAAGATTTTTTTTTTTTTTTTTTTTTTTTTTTTATAAGCTTAGGAACATAACGGTATATTAATTATGTTGTGTGGTTGGTGGCAATAGACCGCTCTCACACCAGTTATAACAGCGGTATATACGTATCGGTATTTGAGCTTCCCAAAGTATTGTGCTGAACTTATGTTTTGTCTTTGCATGGATGTGGGTTCTGCAGTTGCATTAAAACAAATTGTTCCTATTTATTTTGTCCGATACATATCGTTGTTAAAGGAAGTAGTGATACGTTGGCTACACAAATTAAAACGTATTAGATTCGACGTTCTCTCTATTGGTGAGGTCTTCTAATGTTGTGACATTTAGTTTGTCAGTAGAGTATAAATCATACAAATATTAGTCACCAAATACTTGATTTTATTCTATTGATCCTACCAATGATGTAATAGCTTGAAGGTTATGCGAAGGCAAGCTATATATGTATTTAATTATACCTCGTTTTAACAAACTTTTGATTCTGTAAACACACTTATTATAATCAAATGGACTTCTCACATTCACTCCTACTCTCTCTGTCTCTCTCTCGTTAATCTTGATTTTAGTTCAAACATTCACCTTTATATATATATATATATTTTCTTTAATACATACGAGGTTGAAAGAAATGGCAATTTCTGCGTTGGAAATTTTATTATTCAAAGTTTCCAGGTCTCTGATGAGTTTTCGCTGGGTGGCAGGAAGTAGATGAAGGAGATGAGCAAAATTCAAAAGTGACCCAAGGAGATTACCTATACTCGAAGCTTTATATATCCAAGCCTTACATCCCAACATCAACAACCAAACTCTGGACCTTCAGATCCTTCCTTCTGCCAAAAGGCACTACCCTACAGGACCTAACACCCCTCCTCGCCCCCCGGTGCCCTTGACGCAGCCCCCGCGCTACCTCCTTCAGCTTCGTCTTCTGCAGGCGCCACACAACTTAGGCCACGCCCCTCGACACGAAGCCAATCAGCTTCGACCCCACCTATCGACCACCATCCCGCATCCAGTGCGCATACGTGAAGCGGTTACCCCCTTTCTCTCTCCTAGTTTAGCCTTCCACCAATCGCAGACTTTTGCCCCGTTTTCCGCCTCCTCTGATCCTCCACCCTCTATATATACCCTTCCTGTTTACCTTTTATATCATTCCTTCCTTACTTGATAATGCTGGTTGTCCAGTGAAACGCGTCGTATATCCTGTATCTTCATGTACTTTAATGTAACCCTGTACCACCATGAATTTTGCTCATCTCCTTCATCTACTTCCTGCCACCCAGCGAAAACTCATCAGAGACCTGGAAACTTTGAATAATAAAATTTCCAACGCAGAAATTGCCATTTCTTTCAACCTCGTATGTATTAAAGAAAATTTATTACCTGGCTTTACCAACATATATATATATATATATATATATTTTTTTTTTTTTTTTTCGTATGTGCAATGACCAACATTGATTCTGACCTACTGTATATTATAAAATTGAACTAGTTAAATGAATCTCTGAATCTCTGAAATGAAGTATTCAAAATGTTAAAGCACAGTAAAGCCCTCTCTATATAATACAGTAAGAACGGCGGGGAAAACACAGACAAAGTCTCAGCCTGCTCAGTGACAAGGACCATTACATTACCCATTCAGCCAACCATCCAACCAACTAACCAACCAGCCAGTGTGTAGCGACGAATTACTCTCTTGGGCATTCTGTTTATTACCGCTGGTATTCTGACAATGATTCACAAGCAAAGGCAGGCTTGCTTACATTTTACTCAATCACACACATACATTATAGGTTTGATTCCCGGAGGGAAGTAATGAAATCCTAATATTTAGTAGGGCCCCGTAATCATTGACGATATTGCCTATTAATATAATAGTCTCCCTTCAACACCCGCGGCAGCAGTTTTGAATCTCCCACGCGGAAGGGTCAGGGAGTACTCTCATAAGTGCAGCTTAATTCTCTTATGGAATCGTCTTATGATTGGGTACCCTACAGAAAAAACTTTGTAGAAAAGATTTTTTTTTTTTTTTAACTTAATATCTGTTATATTAAGGCTTTCCATGCGTGAATTTCTTGTGCGCAACGCCCAGGCGCAGGCCCTCTAGCGGCCATTTCTTCCTTCACTGATATATCAAGACTTACTAGAAATCAACGAATGGGAAGGGGATGGATGTGAGGGCCATACATCGTCAATGATTACGGGGCCCTACTAAATATTAGGTTTTCATTACTTCCCTCCGGGAATAAAACCTATAATTTAATAGTAGCCCCTCCATCATTGACGATATTGCCAGAGTACCAAGACTGGAGGGGAACATTCGTAACAATACCTCAACCTCAGAACAAAAATAAGCCGTATACAAATTTTAAGGTTTTTATTGTATACAAACAATAAATAGTATAAAAATATAAAAGATTGCAAGCAGGGCGTGACTTCGAAGAAAGTCTGCTTGCCCATGACCAGATCTTTTACCTTAAGATCTATACATGATAAATTGGGAACATCCTTGTGCCCCTACTTAGAACTATAAACTCTTTGGAATATTGTTCTATCCTTAACAATATTTGTACAGTGTATATATGTTTGTACATTCTATTAATCCTATATAGTTGCAACTATGATAGATTTCTTAAAATCAAGTAAAAACTTTTGAACCGTCATATCAGTTCGATCACAGCTTGTGATATATCACACTCTCCGGCGGAAGGTTTCTGTGGGGCTTTGGGCTATTCACCACAGGGGGCCCCCCCAACTTTTTCTCGCCTTAACCTTATTACATAATAGCACAGAGCCTACAAGAACTTCTGTCATAAAGCTACACAGGTACGTTTTGGCTTGTCCAGAGCGACTGACAGGTATCGTGAAAGGAAAGTATGGTTTGATGCCCACAATTGAGTGTTGGCAATGTCGTCTATAGAGGAATTTTGTAAAAATCTAAGAGAAACGGCCCACTTCCTGATGTCGTGGGCCCTGCCCACTACGCCGGGATTACTTTCTTTAATAACATCCACTAACAGAGAAGCCAATGTTCTCCTAGAAACACGATTACCTGCCTGGTTCACCCTCAGAAAACCTGGTTGTCGAGGGTGAGCTGCCCTCATAAAATTAACTAAGGCCTCCACTGGACATAAAATATGATGAGTGTGTCCACGTTTTAATGCCGGAACAGAGAATTCTGAGAAAACATGATCAGAGTGCTCATTCTTAGCTATAAAGGTGGGAGACGGCGCGATGTGAACTTTGCCGTGCAGTCTCCCAAACCTAAAGCAATTAGGTTCGTTGCTCATCGCCGCCAGCTCAGAGACCCTATTCCCTGTAGCTAAAGCCATTAGGAACACAGCCTTTTTAAGTAATGAATTCAAATCTGGCGCATTATTATATTTGCATGATTGAAGCAGAGATAAGGCTTTATCAAGCGACCAGATAGGCATGAGCTGACGTGGTGGTGGGCGGAACTTGAAACACGCCCTCATAAACCCTTTCTCCTCCGCCTGCGGTACCGAGAGACCAGTGAGATCAAAGAAGGGTGTTCTGATAGCAGATAAGTGATTCTTTAACGTAACAACGGAAAAATGCTTCTGCTGAAATAGATAATCTAAGTATTTGAAGACTAGGGCTCCTGAGGCAACGGTTTGCCCTGACTCAACAATCCAGTTCGTAAAAGCTTTCCAATGTGATTGATATTGCCTTCTGGTAGATAGAGTATATTGGTTCATAAGTTTGCCAGTGACACTTTCCCCATACTGAGATAGCCATTTGGCATTGTAAATGTCCAGAAGACAAAATTGAGCGAGTCCTGAAGGTTGCCAATTGTCTCTAAGTGCAATGCGGAGACCGGGAGCGACACCGGGTCTTTGCACCAATCGTGCAACTGGTGGTACCACACCTGAGCCGGCCATAACGGCGCGATCATCGAGACTATGCCTCGGTAACCTCGTAGTTTGTGAATTACCCTGCACATTAGAACAGAATCTGGTGGAGAAAATAGATAGATTGAAGTCCACTTGTTCCAGTCCTCCAGTAATGCATCTGGTCCCCCCGCCGGAGTTACCCCTTGGCGGGTCAGGAAGAGAGATAGCTTGTGAGTCTCCTCGGATGCAAACAGATCCACCTGTGGACGGTAAGGCTCGGCAATCATCTTATCGAAGACGGTTTGCTTGAGAGCCCATTCTACTAAGGTGCTCCGTCGCCGGGAGAGCACATCCGCCCAGATGTTTGACACGCTTGGGAGGTATGAAGCATGCAGATGAATGCTCAGTGATTCGGCTAGAGCAAAAATCTGTTCTGACACTATTAGCAACTCTCGAGACCTCACTGAACCTTGTTTCTGAATGCAATGAACCGCAACTGAGTTGTCCATCCGAAACGCTATTGATTTCCCTTGCAATGACGAGCCGTGGGCTTGGAGAAAATATAGAGGAACTAGATGCTCTTGTTTGTTATTGTGCCATGAAATGCCCTGGTCCCAAGTGCCCTGCCCTTGATGGCCTAGATTAAATTGATACCCCCACCCCAGTGTTTCGGAAGCATCTGTGTCTACCCATACCGAAGGAGGAGGAGAAACCCAAGTTGTCATAGAGTACAGTGTTTCGGTCTTCGGCCAGACCGACAGTAAGCTGTGAATTAATTGCGGAATAGGCCATAGTTTTCCCGCCGGCAGTAGCGGGAAAAATTTGTTGCCTTCCATGATTAATCTCTTGACTTTCAACCAGCCCAACTTCACAGTTAATTGGATCCAGTTGAGTGAGCTGACCAGGGAGTCCCACTCCTTCCTTGTCGTATTCAGACTGTGGAAAAAACGAAACAGTTTCCTGCGAAATCTGTGGCGGTTTTCCACACTCTGAGTAAGAGTCAGGTTGGCCGTATCCCAGACCAGCCCTATGCACTGAATTTCCTGTGAAGGAACAAGGAGAGATTTTGCCAATTTCACCTTGAACCCTAGGGTTTATATATGATTGATTACTTGGTTGACATGATTGTGACATAACTCTCTTGACTCAACCACCACTAGCCAGTCGTCTAGATACCACAACACCATGATACTCTTGGTCAAGAGTGGCAGAAGGGCTTGCCGGACTAATTTTGTGACAATTCTCGGTGCCAGGTTCAATCCGAAAGGCATTCTCTGAAAGACATAAGTCTCCTGCCTTATCCTCATGGCAAGGAACTTTTGGAACCGTTTGTTGATAGGGACATGCCTATAGGCGTCTTTGAGGTCTAAGGAGCACATCCAACCTAACGGTGGAAGGATAAGCCTGATTTGATTGACTGTAAGCATCCTGAAGGAGTGATTCATGATGCGAGTGTTCAGAAGCGAGAGATCCACTACTGGTCGCATCTGAACACTGTCCCGCTTTGGCACTAAGAAAAGTCTGGAGACGAATACTGGGCAAGTTGGTTCTACTAAGACAATGACCTTCTTTGATATAATTTCTTGGACCAGGGCCTCCACCCCCGGCGAAACATGGATGTGTTCAAGCGCCAGACGCAGTCTGGGTCGCCGGATCCACCGCCAGGTGAGGCCTTTGCAGACTACGGTGCTGGACCATGTTCGTTTGGGCTAGGCTCTGTGGCATACCTGGAACGACCCTGTTTGCAAACTGGGTTCGTTTGGTGGGGCAACTATTGAATCCGACAATCCTACGCATGGCCCCGGGAGACAGAGAGCATGGTTGGCTAGTTTTTTGTAGGGGGTGGGGGGTTGGTATCAGACGATTGGCTAGTCCTGGCTGACGTCTGTCCCTGATTTGGTTTGAGGTGTGACTTACCTCTATAACCTGAGTATATACCTTTGGGCTGATTACCTCCCTGCTGTGGAGGAGGCCTAGGGTCTCGAAAGGGCTGTTTAGCATGAGGGGGTTGTGACTTCCCGCCGCTTTTGGGCTTATTGAAAGGTTTCTTAAACGGTTCCCTCTTAGCCTGGGAGGTAGTCGGCTTCCACCAATCCACCAAATTGTAAACTACGTTCCACGTTTCTGAACTGAGGAGGGAGGCAGTTAAGACTGGGGAAAGAGTTACCCGGCGACCAATATCTTCCGGTAACTTCTTTACTAAAAACACTCTGAGATCTTGGCGTGCCCTTACAGCCTCCAAGATAGCTACTCTAATGTCACCCAGGGATTGTATTGAATTTTGCAATAGAATCCTACGTGACAGCTCTGTGGCTTTCCTCACATTTTGGTCTGCAATGGCCGAAATAGTCCTAGCTAGGGATATGGTAACCTGACAAGTGACAAGATATTGTGAGAACAATCTAAAGGCTTTGCTCCGTAACTTAAAGTCCCTATCCAGATGGGCTGGGGGAGGGGTACAAAAAGGATCATCTAATTGGTGAAGAGGTATTTTGGGGGCCGCCAAGAAAGCGAACAAGGCTGGAGACACCCCTTCTGCCTTATTTACAGGTAACGAGAACCAAGCATGCAACTCTTGAGGGACCTGATGGGAGGTTTTAGATGTAATAGTGGAAGCAAATACCTGCGCCTCTGCCTCCCAGTCTACCAATGGACCCAAGCCTACCTGCCTCATCTGCAGGACTGGTGTATGTGACTGATCAAGGACCGGAACTGTAGCCAGTTCCGGCGTGAATGCACTCAAAGCTTTAATGTCATTAACGCCATCAGCTTTGGACCAGTCTGCAAAGAGTCGTGCAGATTAGGCCGGCGGTACAGCCGGGGCAGCTGAGAACACAAAGAAATCAGCATTATACATACTAGCTATGGCCTTAATGGAAACGTCCAGTAATCTCCCTACCTCATCCTTGGCCCTGAGTTTCCTATTCTTATTGATTTCAATAGTCCACTCACCCAGAACCGGTAGATCCCCTGAAATAGTAAGTTGTGCTAGGAAAGGTTTCAAAGGGTGTACCAGAGTCCAAGAGCAATCTGGCCCGTAGAGGAGAGGCATAGGTCCTTTCCTCTGTGGAACCTTATCTAAAGGGGGAGGGGTGATATCAGAAATTACCCGCACATTAGTGGTACTCATGGTAGCCGGCGCTGTAGTGCCTGCCGCCGTGGACGTTGTCGGGGGTAATACCAAGATAGGTAATGAGGACTTAGGGGCGGAGAAACCTGAAGGCTCTAATGGTCTAATCGTGAAGTTACTCGGGGGAGCTACAGGTCGACTAGAGGAAGGATTAAGAGAGGGAGAAACATGGTATTGCTGCATGACCCTATGCATAATGTCACTTATTTCCTCCGTGGTCACACACTTACTATGGGAACCCCTGGAAGATTGGTAACTGGCCTCTGATCCTTCAAACATTAAACCTTGAGCCGAGGGAACAATAACTTCCTCCGGCTCTTCAATAAACTCAAGTATTTCGGGGATGTCCTGCCGTTCACCCGAAGTTTGTTCCGCCGGCGGCCAGACCAAATCAGGAACAGACGAGGGTAAAACTTCACTGTGAATACTCTCCCTGTCTGTTCCTTGGCCCACTCTCCAGCACCCTCGTTCGCTCGCCGCAGGTGGCTGTGAGTCCTGAATAACCTGAGAGCTGTCAAAAGACTGAGAACTTGAAGGTAAACCTCTGTACTGATCTGCTAACACCCTACTCGGTCCAGCCGTAGGGGCCTTGCGTGGTACCTGAGTCAATTTTGGAATAGCAAAAATTAAGTCTTGTGGTTCACTTAAAGATTATTCATTATAAGGACTAGGTTCGATGTCCTCCACCCCCACCTCTGAGTCGCCGGATGGGACGGTTGGCTTACTGGAGGTAGGGGTCGAAGGCGGTGGCCTTACGGTATCGGTCCGGCTACTACTGTGTCCTGTACTGGCCGGTGTCACCTTATCCTCCTTCCGGCATTTGGTTGATCTGGACGACTCCGCCGATGAGTGCCTAGATTGATTTCTGGGGGATCTCGACCGAGACATTGACCGTTGGCGTTGGGAAGGCGACCGCCTCTGCTTTGGTCGGTCAGGGGGGGGGGGGGGGGAGCTTTCATTACTACTCGAGCTACTCACTACCTCTTTGGCAAGGGATTTCTTAGCTTTGGGTTTAGTAGATTTAATGGAGGCTGACTTGACCAAAGGTGATTTTATGACTAGATGCTCCTACAAGATATCATCATCGCAATGAAGTGCCTTATGGGCAGTATCTTTAGCATAAGCGTTACAAATTTTCTTTATCTCCTGCAATGCCGTACAAGTCTTTCTTAGTGATAAGCACCGCCTTTAACTCAGAACAGACAGAACACCGCTTCGACACCCACTAGCCCCGAGAACGATCGAGACATTTTACGCATTTAAGGCAAAGTTTGTGAGCAAATACAGGCAATAATGAGCTTACTTACTTATGCCTAATATCCTAATCTCTTCTAAAGATGTACTTTCTACCCTCTCTGGGATTAATACTAATAAGGCGTACGGTCCGGACGGTGTTCCTCCTGTTGTTCTTAAAATCTGTGCTTCCGTGCTGACTCCCTGCCTAGGCAAATTCTTTCGTCTCTGTCTATCCTCTAACGTCTTCCCTTCATGCTGGAAGTTTGCTCACATTCAACCTGTCCCAAAGAAGGGTGACCGCTCTCAACCCTCCAACTATCGTCCAATTGCTCTCATCTCTTGTCTTTCTAAAGTTTTTGAAACTATTCTTGCTTCCAAATTTCTTAAGCATTTCTCTTCTCATAATCTGCTCTCAGATCGCCAGTATGGCTTCCTTAAGGGTCGCTCTACTGGTGATCTTCTTTCATATCTTACTAACTCTTGGTGATCCTCCTTTCGAGACTTCGGTGAGACTTTTTCTATTGCACTAGACATATCGAAAGCCTTCGATAGAGTCTGGCAAAAATCTTTAATTTCTAAACTACCCGCCTTCGGTTTCTATCCCTCCATCAGTGCCTTTGTCTCCAATTTCCTTTCCGGCCGTTCCATAGCCGCGGTTGTGGACGGCCATTGTTCACTTCCTCACCCTATAAACTCCGGTGTTCCTCAGGGCTCTCTCCTATCTCCTATTCTCTTTCTAATTTTTATAAATGATCTCCTCAACTGTACCTCAATTCCCATCCATTCATACGCAGACGACTCAACCGTACACTACTCCATTAGTTTTTCAGAAGGCCCCAGCCAGCAATCCCTCAACGACAAACGTAATGAAGCCATAGAAGTCTTAAATTCTGATCTAAATACTATCTCCAATTGGGGTAGAGAAAACCTTGTTACCTTTAACCCTCTCCGACATATGACACGATTTTGAGCCTATTAGGGCTACTTTAAAGCCTTTGTTACCATCAGGGGTATTTAAAAACCTTTAGTTTAGTTACTTCAACCTCTGCAGTTGTCTTTGAGTTAGCTGTGGGCAGAAAACTAATTTTGGAGAGGTCATTATAAGAGTGAGAGAACTCTATTTATTATAGCTAATCTGGCAATCTCTGCGCCATATGAGTCTGAAGGGGTTAATGCTTCCAAAACCCAATTTCTCCATCTATCTACCCGTACGGAACTCCCAGCGGACTATCCCTTATTCTTCAACAATACAAAAATCAACCCTTCATCTTCTCTCAATATTCTTGGTGTCTCTTTTTCTTCTGCTCTCAGTTGGAAGGACCATTTTACCGGTCTTGCTAAGGCAGCCTCCCAGAAGCTGGGTATGTTCAACCGCCTTAGGAGGTTCTTTTCCCCTGCACAGCTTCTTGCTCTGTACAGGGGCATAGTGTGTCCTTGTATTGAGTATTGTTCACATGTGTGGGGAGGTTCCTCTCACACCGCTCTCCTAGACCAAGTTGAAAGGAAGGCCTTTCGTATCATTAACTCCCGTCCACTCACTAACTCTCTGCAATCTGTCTCTCTCCGCCGCAATGTTGCATCTCTCTCGTTATCCTATCGCTACTATAATAATCAGTGTTCCTCAGAGCTTTCCCAGTGTATACCACCTCCCTTATAGACTGCATCACCGTTGATTCATTTAAACTCCGCCTAGACAAATATCTCGCATCAAACCCGCGACTGACTGCGTTTGTAAATAAATAACTTTATTTTATCCCCCCCTCAGTTACTAACCCATCTGTCCCATACTAACTTCCTAATCCTGCCACGGACATTAGTTCCAGGGCAGTAATTCCCTTTCCAATGTTCCCTTACCCACTCTAAACCACTGTTTGGACACTTGATCCTCAGTGTTTTGGAGGACAAGCAACCTAGAAGGGTCACTAGATATGTTGTTGCTTGATTTTCTTTGTACTCCTTTGTACGTAGGGCATGTGGTACCCGTCTTGCAACTCAATCCCACCCCTACTCTGTGCAACTCTCCAACCCAAGAGTGAAACGTTACTCTCAAACTTTCTTCTACTCAACAGCTGAGCTCTGGAACTCTCTCCCAGAATCAGTCTTTCCCTCTTCCTATGACTTCAATTGCTTCAAACTCTGTGTGTCCAGGCATTTTGGCTCCAACGTCCCTTGATTTTGGCCCTGTCACTCTTTCAAATATGGGGGAGGCACTCGCTAATAGGCAGTTCTGCCTTTTGCCTCCCTCAATCACATATAAAAAAAAAAAAAAAAAAATAGGAATAGCGCTCAGCTCAAAAAGAGGCCTGATGGAAGAAGAAGCCCCCCCCCCCCCCCACCGGGATCAGCCACCTACCTGCCGCCGGGATGAAGCACTGGGTCAATCTGGAAAATAACATTTCCAGGAATCAATGCTCATAAGGATAACCTGTGAGGTGTTAAGACATCCTACCTCAAGTCCGCCGGAAAATTAGCTATAGCCACAGCTACTCTAACCTTCCGATGGACTCGACCATGGAAGAACATGGGGTTTCTCCATTTTAAGCTGATTGGACTGCTTACCTGTGACCAAGTGTGACTGGCCCCTAGTGACCTTAAGTGTTCAAACTATCCGTGACTATTGAGAATAGAAAGATAGGTAACGTGCTTGCATGATGTATCACAACACCTGCACACTAGACTGGAATGCCGGGCGAAGGAAGTCTTGTCGGTATGACAGATTGGTCCGGGCGAGTCCCCTCGGCGGGACGAGGTTGCTCCCTTAGGAATTAGCATCTTCCGCCGGAAGGATTGTGGTTCAGCGTACCACGCCGGGACATTTTGGTTGCTCCCTAACTTGTCAACTAGACGAGAACAGAGGGGTCCTGCACAGAAGGCCGCCGGAGAAACAACCAAACATTTTAGCGGGGGGGGGGGGGTGACTTATGTGTAAAAGTCCCCCCCTACCAAAACCCTACCTATATATAGGGGACGTCGCCCACCAATTACATGTAACGCACACATGTAGCGCAAGGATGGGGTAGACATAGGCATAATCAAAAGAAAATATAGAATTTACAATCCTAAATTACCTGAAGCCTACATTGGAGACCCCTAACAACTGGCCACGAGGCCCGACGAAACATCACAGGATGAACTGATGCTCCGACGATCCAGCAGCAGCAGCAAGCAGAGGAAAGGCCCGCGAGAGGGGCCTAAAAGCAAATACGGATTCCAGAAGGCTCCGCACCAAGTGCAGCCACCCTTGAACTAGAGCATTTGCTAACAAAGAACAAAATTAATATGCAACTGCCTCAAAGTGACAGCCTGAAGCATAATCTTGCAGAATGGTAGCCTCCTAGCTATAATATCAAAAGCTAAAGGCGTAAAAACCAACACAATAATAACACACGTGGCTCGCAGATCCTGGGATACGTAGGCGCCTTGTTACACAACAAAGAAAAAAGTACCCTAATTTACACCCTACCGCGGTCGTACCAATGGGGCAGCCCGTGTTAGCTAATTTAAACTCAGTTCAATACAACGCAGATGTATACAAATGAGTAAGGATTCACGAGAAGCGCAGGAACGACGAATGAAGCTGGAGCACTAGGGACACCCGCCCTCCTGGTACTAGCGCGTAAAGGAGAAGGAAGAAATGGCCGCTAGAGGGCCTGCGCCAGGGCGCTGCACACAAGAAATCCACGCACGGAAAGCCATAATATAACAGATATTAAGTTAAAAATTTATTTTTTATTTTCTACAAAGTTTTTTCTGTAGGGTACCCAATCATAAGACGATTCCATAAGAGAATTAAGCGTGCACTTATGAGAGTACTCCCTGACCCTTCCGCGCGGGAGATTCAAAACTGCTGCCGCGGATGTTGAAGGGAGACTATTATATTAATAGGTAATTAATAGGTATTAATATCGTTAATGATGGAGGGGCCACTATTAAATACATACATATACTATTATCATACATGCATACATAAATACCCACACTATCTCGCATATGCACACACAAGTGTACGTACACACACACACAGACACACATATTTACTATACCATACATACATACATAATACATACATAAACACACACACATACACACTATCTCGCACATGCACACACACACATCAGATATCACAATTTGGTACAATCATGTACAGTGGTCAGCTTATCCAGCTTACATTCCAATCCACGGGGAATAACAAGTGATATACTATTGCAATCCTCTCCCTGACTACCTCAGGTCCTTCCTTAGCTAAACATAATCGTCTAACGACAGTCATAATATAGTAGGAAATACGCCATCATACTGCAGGACTAAAGCTACCAACTCACTCACTCTTTGCAGACAATAATAAAACCTGAATCTATATCCCGCGGCCTATTCTACGTTAATTTGCATCCATCAAAAGTAGTGCTGCTGGGGACATGCTAGAACTAAATCTGAAACTCTATGTATTGTAATTTTAACGTTCTCATCACTTGTCCTTAACATTTATCAAGTATTCACTTCGTAGAAACTGTCTCGTTAATGTTTCTCTCTCTAGATTTCATAACACATTATCAATGTTTAAGATGAATTATGAATTTTGGCAATAGACACACTGATATTAACTAACAATTGACACACCTGAACTGGGCGTAATATGCAGTATAGCTTACATGTGAGTGCATTGAAGTATCCTGTATGCCTCTGAAATGTATGCACATTAGATTGTACAGAACACAGGGGCATCAAATTTACATAATAATCAGCGGGCCTTGCTATGCATAAAAATAATGTGTGTGAAACAAAAAGAGACAAAAGAAGAAAATTAAATATTAGATAGATGCATCTACAGCATCTATTTATCTTTAGTTATACGCCACTATCTCCTAGGGGGTGGACACGACTCAATCACCTCCATGCTTCTCTGTCGTCCGTCAGCCAGTAGTCCGCCTCAGACCAGTCACCACTTGTTGTATACCTCTTCATCCCTTCATCTCATTTGTTATCTACTTTTCCCTCTGTGCCTTCCAACTTAGTCTCATGTACTATGTTTTTGTTATATTTCACTCTCCATACTCTTCACATGCCTGAGTCACCTCAAGGTGTTCCTCTTCACACTCTCCAGCACATTTACATCCACACATCACTCTCGTCTTTCCTCGTGTGCCTGTCTGTCTCTCCATATAACCCCCCACGCACTTTTTAACTAATACATTTCGACCTCTCTCACTCTTGAATTATGTCTCTCCAACAACATCCATGTTAACACCTATACATCAATGCCTGAAAACAACACTATAATGCAATGACTTCTTTACTTCCATACTAACCTTCCTAATTGTATTCACTACTTTCAGTGTGCCTACAATCCTCCTCCCCTGCTGCACCCTCTCTTGCACTTCATCCTTCAAACTCACACCTTTACTCATCACACTGTCATAGTACTTAACCCCTTCACCACCATTACGTAATATTCATCATATTCTAGTTACCATTGGATGATTTTCTTGATTATATAATCTACATAGGCCTATAACGATTCAGATGGGTATATATGATCTCAATAAACCCTCTTAGTAACGTAGTTCCTTCTTAACCCTTAATTAGCGGCGAGCAACATAAGTCGAGTTAAAAAAAGCTGGACTATGTGGCGGCGCTCGACATAGGTCGAGTGGCAATTTCAGCACGTAATGTGGCTGAGAGAGAGAGACAAGTGGTGGCAGGAGACTAGCGAGCGTATGACTGCTCCAGACCACCGCGGCGAACCTACTGACACAAATCTCAGCTCCCTCCTCCCTCTCTCACTCGCTACATACTCAATTATGTACCGAAAGTACCGAATTACCTGCTTTTTGCACTCGCGTTGCACGGTTATTGCAAGAAAACTATCCATCATACAAGGATCGTTATGGTGTCATTCGAAAGCTCTGTTTATGCCCTTTCAGGGATAGGTACTTGTTTTACGTTCTGGGTCTTATTTAGGCATGAAAATGATCACGTAAACAGCCCTATTTTGGCTAAAAACACCCCGCTGTGCGGTACATATAATAAACCGCATAGGCCGCTCGTAAGGTGTTAAACTGCATACAATCATCTAATTTTAGCCAGAATCAGAGGTAAACAGTCGTCATGATGCTGAAGAGGTTAAATAAGCTGTTATTTTCCATTACCTAGCCATTTAACCTTACTATCCACTTTGCCACTGTGTCATTCTCCCAAACCACAACCTTTCGGACATTGACCTTCAGCTTCCGATGCCAAACATGATCACCAAATATTGCAACTCTTAGTCCTCATCACTTAAGGGGGTAGTGGTTAGTTTTTGGTATATTTATTCATATTTACATTTGTAATAGTTACCTCGCTAGATGTCCATCAAGCTTAACAAAAATACTCGCCAGACCAAGCTTCAAGATAAATTTTTAAATATTTCGGTAGAACGAAATTCCAAGCCGATTCCTCCTAGAATTTCAACCTCGCCAGGAAAAAAATTACACCTAAATGACTTAAAAGGTCTTTATATTGACAAAGAAATGGTGCAAAAGGTCTTACAATCTCAAAACAAATGGAATGAACATCTTAAAATCTCGAAGCTAATGGGACTAAACATAGAGAAAAAACAACTACCTCCCCCTTAACCCTTAAAAAGCGGCTCACCACATAAGTCGTTTTTAATAAAGCTGGACTATGTGGCGGCGCTCGACATAGGTCGAGTGGCAATTTCAGCACGTAATGTTGCTGAGAGAGAGAGACAAGTGGTGGCAGGAGACTAGCGAGCGTATGACTGCTCCAGACCACCGCGGCGAACCTACTGACACGAATCTCAGCTCCCTCCTCCCTCTCTCACTCGCTACATACTGAATTATATGGGGAAAGTACCGAATTACATGCTTTTTGCACTCGCGTTGCACGGTTATTGCAAGAAAACTATCCATCATACAAGGATCGTTATGGTGTCATTCGAAAGCTCTGTTTATGCCCTTTCAGGGATAGATACTTGTTTTACGTTCTGGGTCTTATTTAGGCATGAAAATGATCACGTAAACAGCCCTATTTTGGCTAAAAACACTCCGCTGGGCGGTACATATAAATAAACCGCATAGGCCGCTAAAGAAGGGTTAATAGAACCATCAGCAAACAATAGCAGAGGAAGTTTCCTCTCACTCCCTTCCCTTTCCACAGTCACTCTATCATCCCATATATCTCTTTCACGATTCCATCCATGTATATAATAAACAACCATGGGGACATTAAATATCCCTATTTTACTCCAACATGTAAATATAGGAACTTGCTCAATCCATCCTATATTCGTACTGCCACCCTTGTACAGCTACTGATAAATGTTTGTGAGCTATTGCAATTTTCTTTATGCAAATATATCCATTTAGATTGATGTTCAGATCATATCAGCTGTATATTTGTACTACACAATATGCATTTATAAATTTATAGCTGATTGGATCTGAACAGTAATCTCAATGGATATATTTGCATACAGAAAATCGCAAGAGCTCACAAAATTTGTCCATAGCTGTACATGTTCTTCACCGCTAACAGCAACTTATCATCTGCTCCTTACATTTTCAGTACTTTCCATAAACTATTTCTATCAATTTTGGCATAGGCTTTCTTCAATTCCATGACGGAAGCATATAACTTCCTTCGCTTCTTCAGCTACTTCTCCATTATACACTTCAAGGAGACATCCTGACCTACTCAACCTCTTCCCTTCCTAAACCCACCCTGCACATCACCAACTCATTGCTCTGTTATCTCTCTCAACAAAATAAATAAATATATTTCTTAATAGTTACACAAATAGAGAAATATACATAGACACATAGTAAGCAACTGCTAGCAGCCCCTTCTCTGTACCCTCCTACTTTCTCTATATTAGTTTCAAAGCCGAAGATGGATGTTGTGCATATGTGCACAACAAACTCACTTGCTCTTTTGTTCCCGATTTCGACTCCAATGAATTCTCAACTTTATGGCTCAAACTATCCTATCATTCTCATACGAAATATTTCTGTGCTGTCCATCTTTCCCCTAACTCTACCGACTTTCCCAAATTCTTCGACTATCTAAACTCTAAAGTGGAACACATTTTCTATCCATTTCTCCTTCCTCAGAAACCTCAATCTTGGGAGATTTCAACATTCACCACTGCCAATGGCTCTCCTCTCATACTACTGACCATCCTGGTGAACAAGCCTACATCTTTTCTATCCTAAATTACCTAGAGCAGTTAGTTCAGCAACCCACCCGTATCCCGGATCGCTTCGGAGATCGGCCCAACATTCTTGACTTGTTTCTAACTTCTAATCCTTCTTTTTATACTGTTGACCTGTTCACTCTGTTCTCCTCTGGGCTCTTCTGACCATAAACTTATCTCTGTCATCTGTCCTATCTCTCAAGTACGGCCACTCGATCCTCCCAGTCGGCGGCGCTTGTGACACTTTGGCGCTGCCGACTGGGAGGCTCTCTGGCAGTACTTCTTTGATTTCCCATGGAATGATTTTTGTCTGTAGCTGACACATATTATAGCCTATGCATACTGTTGTTTATTATATTTCAGAGTCACCCATACCCATATATAACGTATATTTACAATACATAGTCACCAAGCATTTTCGTGCCTTTTTGTTATGATAATTAATCAGCGTATAATTATGTTTGTAGTCATTATCAGCTGCATATAGACATTCCCATGACTACTATACTATATAAGGATGTAGTGAAGTCGTATACTATATAATTATTATGTTCTATCCAAAAACCAACTCTACTCCTAAAATCGATTAATGAAATATTACAAACACATGTGGCAGTCCGTGGATTCGAACCCAGGACGCTCACACCGAATATCAACACCTTATGCATTACACCACGAAGGCAGTTAAAGAATGGTGGACACTGCCTACGATTTATTATGCAACTTCGAATCCTGCATATCAATCTAAGCATGTACACACATCCCAACTGCAACTCACGTAGGCTATGCATATGTGAATGGAAAGAGCAATTAATGGGGCCTTAACCACTAAGAAAGGCCTCTCGATAAATTATTCCTGAACCAATATCAATTATTATGTTCTATCCAACAACCAACTCTACTCCTAAAATCGATTAATGAAATATTACAAACACATGTGGCAGTCCGTGGATTCGAACCCAGGACGCTCACACCGAATATCAACACCTTATGCATTACACCACGAAGGCAGTTAAAGAATGGTGGACACTGCCTACTTAAAAGAAAGTATAATCACAAGAAATCATGATAAACTGTGCATGTCCTAGGTGTTAAGTATTGTTTATGTCAACAGTCATAGCTCTCCACCAGAGGTCTCAAGTGTATTCTTGGTAGCGAGAATTGGGGCAGAGAAACCTTGTTACCTTTAATGCTTCCAAAACCCAATTTCTCCATCTAACTACCCGCCGTGAACTCCCAGAGGACTATCCCTTACTCTTCAACAATACAAAAATCAACCATTCATCTTCTTTTAGTATTCTTGGTGTCTCTTTTTCTTCTGCCCTCACTTGGAAGGACCATATTACCAGTCTTGCTAAGGCGACCTCCCAGAAGTTGGGTGTGCTCAACCACCTCAAAGGGTTCTTTACCTCTACTCAGCTTCATGCTCTGTACAGGGGCACAGTACGTCCTTGTATTGAGTATTGTTCACATGTGTGGGGATGAATCTCTCACACAGCACTTCTAGACAAAGTAGAAAGAAAAGCCTTTCGTATCATTAACTCCCGTCCACTCACCGACTCTCTGCAATCTCTCTCTCTTCGCCGCAATGTAGCATCTTTCTCGCTATTCTATCGTTACTACAATAATCAGTGTTCCTCAGAGCTCTCCTTTACGTAGGGTGTGTAGTACCCGTCTTGCAACACAATCCCATTCCTACTCTGTACAACTCTCCAACTCAAGACTGAAACGTTACTCCCAATCTTGCTTCTATTCAACAGCTGAGCTCTGGAACTCTCCCTGAATCAATGTTTCCCTCATCCTATGACTTAAATTGTTTCAAACTTTGTGTGTCCAGACATTTTGGCTCGAACATTCCTTGATTTTGGTCCTGTCACTCTTTTAACTCCAAGGGAGTCACTTGTCACAGGCAGTTTTGCCTTTTGTCTCCCTCATCCACATATAAAAAAAAAAAAAAAATCACATTTGAACCAGAACCTACACACACACACACGCACAGACTATTTTCTTACACAATATACAACACAACACACACACACTCAACTGTCTTTTTACACACATAACATACAACACTCACCAACAGTTGGAATATAGAAAAAAAGAAAAAAAATCCAACTTCTTGTTAGCTAGTAGACACACACACACACTCGCACGCTTCCACTGGCGATTGCCACAATCATCCCAACCATTACTGTAAATTGGTAATGAGGCTTTACGGATATTTTATTTATCTGTTCCCGTGGTTCAACACTAACTGACAGCACTCCGCCCACCAGGTCCCGTATAGCAATAGCAACAGCAACAGCAATATATATAATTATATATATATATATATATATATATATATATATATATATATATATATATATATATATACTGTATATATATATATATATATATATATATCAGTGTTTTTCTTCCTTCCTTGTGGATTTTCCTGCATCTGTTGGTTCACGTGTTGCTGTGATATATATATATATATATATATATATATATATATATATATATATATCAAGTATATCTCACATATACACGTGGTGTAGTGGATATAAAAGCCTGGACACTCGTTCTGAATGCCAGAGGTTAGAGTCCGGCTGGGAGTATATACACATGTATATATACAGTACATTTATGTACAGTATATAAGAGCAAGGTTATGGTCTTCGAAAGGGGTGAAGTCACAGAGTGTGATGTGAAGTTGAACGGTCAGACTATGGAGATCGTCAGCTCTTTTAAGTATCTGGGCAGTGTGTTGAGTAAAGATGGGACTATGGATGAAGAAGTGCGGGAGAGGGTCCAACAGGAGAAGAGGGTTGTAGGAACGTTGAAAGCAGTAACAAGAAATAGGGTGGTCAGTATGGAAGTGAAGAAGTCCTTGCATGACTGTGTGGTAATCCCGACACTAACTTATGGAAGCGAAGCATGGACGTTCGGGAAGAGACTCATACCAAGAGTGACAGCGGTGGAAATGAGTTACTTGAGAAGTGCGTGCGGAGTTACATGGAGGGATAGACAGACGAATGAGGAAGTAAGAAGGTGTGGTGTGGAGGTAGATGTGCTTGAAAGTGTGAAAAGGAACAACTTGAGATGGTTCGGCCATATGGAACATATAGAAAGCGAGAGAATTACTTAGAGGGTGTACGAGAGCGAGGTGGAAGGACAGAGAGGGAGAGGTGCACCGAAGAAGAGGTGGAAGGATGGAGTGAGAAAGTATATGGATGAAGGCGGTGCTGGTTGGGAGGAGGGGCATCGACTGACTGGGGACAGAGGTACATGGTGGCGGTTCGTTCGTGGCCGCGGTGTCAGGCAATAGATAGATAGATACAGAAATATACAGTATATATATTTATATATATTAAAGTAGAAACGCCCTCCGCCAATCACCGCGGCCCCTTTCATGTGCTTGCACAGCCAACTGATCTTGACAGCTCACGGCTGCAACATGCCACACCCCGCCCACCAGCCAATCAGCGGCCTCCATTGTCGAAGCGCAAAGCTGGACTTCTTACTTTCTTACTCCGCCTCAAAGGTTACTCTCTTTCTCTGCCCGAAGAGCTCCTTCTGATTATCTCTTTAAGTAATACCTCGGAGCCAGCCCTGTACTCCTGTAAGCCACCAAATGAAGTTTATAATCAACTTCTTGGAACTTACTATGAAGAGGAGAGAGAGGAGAGGAAGGAAGCGGGAGGTCGGTGCGAGCGGGATGCCATGCGGGTTGCTCAGCCAATCACAGCGTGGGAAAGCGGGGGTCTAGACTATAAAGGGAGGAGAGGAGCGCGTTGCAAAGTCATTCGCCGGTCGGACGGCACTGGGCTCAGAGCTCGCAACCTATTTACTCTCTCTCACTTGGGCACTCACAGGAATTCGGCTCCAGCCTCCCTGCCCTCGCCTTTTTGTTCGAGCAGGCACACCCCGGGCCTATAATCAGCTGTTCCCTACTAAGGCAGATACACCCTCAGTATCGAGCCACCTGTCGTTGCATCGCAGGCTTGCATACCACTACAGCCAAGCGATTCAAGAGGACGACAGATAGTAGTGGGAGAGCAAAGATTTCCAGTTGAGATAAAGAAAGAGAGACTGCAGAACTGACCCGGTGGCCATCACTTATAAAAATTAATGTGTCCTTCTAGGACAAGACTAAAGGAAAAATAATTTAGATTTACCTGAATATATAAAGATGATGATGTGTTATTAATTAGTTATTTTTGTTAGCAACGGCACCTGCCGAAGAGTTATTATATAGGATCTGATAGGAGAGATTAAAGATTAAAAGAGTAAAAGTAAAGAGGGGAGGGAAAGAATACTTGTGTTAATAAATGAGGCAACCATTAAGTTAAAGAGGGAAACAGTTGTTTAGTTGCCTAATAGATTAATTATAGCTAGGGAAGGACACTAGTCCATTATGAATCATTCATTAAGTTGTGTAAAAAGGAAACTGTGAAGAAAGACACTAGTCCAATGTGAGTTGCGTTATTATTAAGTCTAAAAGAGTTATTCCGTGTATGCGTCTGAGGCACGGTTCATCTTTTGTTAGTACGATAATTGATTAAGGTGAAAGGTGACCTAGCGTGTTGGTAACATGGTTACCTGAGGGTAAATTCAGAAGGGATAATTGAGATCAAGATTGTAAACCCATATTGTGAAGTAACTGGGTGACGGAACCCAATAGTGTCATTGAGATAAAATAATGTCAACCTATATTGTGAAGTAACTGGGTGACGGAACCCAATAGTGTTATTGAGATAAAGATTGTAAACCTAGATTGTGAAGTAACTGGGTGGCGGAACCCATATTATATGTGAGAGAGACCTTGTAATCTCATTTGGTAATTTGTACGATTGTATGTCATTGTGGAGGTACTTGAGTAGTAACGACGGTTGTGTCAAAGGAGTAAATAGATTCTATGTATTGAGAAAATAGATTATATATGTTATAACCTTGGTATTGAGAAAGGATACAGAAGGCTCAGTAAACGTGGGAAAGCCTAAAGAGTAGAGGAAAGAATATTTTTTTTGTTTTAGTTAGGTAAAGAGCAAATGGTTCATTAGGCCCTGGTCTCAATAAAAGACACAGCAGGGTTTTGATTTATTTATTTAGGATTAATCACTAATAACGGGTCGTAGGATCGAAGCCGACTTGAGTCAATACCTGAATAGCAGGGATTCAGTTAGGGAGTATCAGGAATTTTAGGGGTCCAAAGTACAACCTAGCATGAATCGACGTAATATTCAATCTGCGCCTTGAACTCATCTCGGCCCGAGTCAAGAACCTATTATTAGAGTAGTTAGGAAGTCTGTTAAATAAAAAATACAACTTCTAAATGACTGTCGAATTATCCCACGTAGTACAGTAGTAGCATAACTGATTTAGAATTAAATACTACATTTTGGTGGCAAGCGGTGGGATTCGACAAATCATTTGGATTGAGTATAATTATCTAACAGCACAGATAGGATGACGGGCGTGTTACCATTCAGATTTTGGGAAGAGGGGAAGGAAGAAATCAAGCTTTGGACTGAGCAGTTAGAATGTCAGTTCACATTACTTGACGTAGGGGAAAATGGGAAGAAAATCGCCTATGGGAAGGCACACTTAGGTAAGGCCCTGAATGATATGAGAGTACGTCTGGAAAGACTAGTGTCGTGGGCCGAAGTCAGGAGCGCATTAATCGAAGAATTTGGCCGAGAGACTTCCACCAGAAAAGCCAGAGACAAACTGAAGAGTTTGAAACTTGATGGCCAAAATGTGAGAGCCCTTAGGAGGGAAATCGCTAAGAATGTGAAACTAGCGTATCCCCATATGGACCAAGAGAGCCATGAAATTGAGATCAGGGAGATCATGATCCAAGCCTGCCCGGTAGAAGTTAGGAAACACTGCATCATTCATGAGGTTAACATTACCAAGGAATTGATGGAGGTCATTATAAAGATTCTGGAGGCTAGAGAAGTAAAAGAGGAAAAACAAAAAGGGGAAGAGGAGAACCCAAAGAAAGGGTATCCGAAAGCTCTGATTCGATGCTTCACTTGTAGACAGACCGGACACCTAGCTAGGAACTGTACCAACCGTCCACAAGCCCCAACCCCTAGATTTGACCCCAGACTCGCACTCCCATACGATCGACCTCTACCCAGGGGAACCGATCCGGACCGGAGAGGAATGCTTCCGGTAGAATACCGGGAGACAGAAAACCAGCCAAAAGTAACGACGGAAGAGAGGAAAAAAAATTCTGTGAAACCTCACATAGAAGGGCGGTATAGTGAGGTCAATATCTTAGAGAGACAAACGCCTTGTGAAACTGTAGTCATAAATGGGAAAGCCGCGAACATGTTGATTGATACCGGGGGCGAACCGTAGTTGTCTCCTAGAGAACTTCGTAAAACAAAATCAGCGAGAAATGGGCCCATTAAATCAAACCAGTATTCAGTTGTCAGGAGCCGGGGGTCAACCACCGACAATCCTAGGAAAAACTAACGCGACGGTAGTGCAGTGGAAGGGAATTACCTTCACCACCGATTTTTGTGTTTTGTCGGGAGAAGCTAGTAGTGGAGTCGATGGGTATCTGGGGACAGATCTCATGAGTCAGTTGGGAGTAACTATTCAGTGTGGGCCGAAAGACAAAAACTACTCTCCAACCTCAAATAGTAGCTACTACAGGAAAATTATCTATTCCTCCTAGATCTTGGAAAATGATAGAGATTCCCCCAAACCCAAGCATGACTGCCAGGATTTTTTAACCCGATGCACAGAATGGGGTGAGAATATCTCCCACCTTCATTACTGCCGACCAGATGAAACTAGTTTTAGCTAATTTTGGTGATGACATGATTAGTTATCAAAAAGGGAAACTGTTAGGGCAAGTCACACCCGCTCAACCCACTACTGTTGGAATTGACGGACCCGTGAACTTACTTGAGATCCCGAAAAAATTAACCTCAAGTCAAGCCAGTACCTTACATGAATTGCTCTGGACATACCGAGATGTGTTTGCTCAAAACGAGGGGGACCACGGATCGGCTCGAACCCGACACACCCATGAGATACACACGCAAGGGCCTTTTATTAGACAACCCTACCGACGACAAAACCCTATTATGAGACAAAAAGAAAAGGAACAAGTTGACGACATGATTAAACAGGGGATAGTAGTGGAATCATACAGTCCGTGGTCATCTCCGGTAGTCCTAGTTAAGAAAAAAGATGGGTCTACTCGGTTCTGTGTAGATTATCGAAAATTAAACGATGTCACCATCAAAGACGCGCAGCCCCTACTTCGTATTGATGACTCGTTAGAATCCCTCAATGGGTTGACCTGGTTCTCTACCCTAGATCTCCAGAGTGGATACTGGCAAGTACCAGTTAGGTCCGAGGATCAAGAGAAAACCGCATTTGCCACGAGCGAAGGCAAACTCTACCAGTTTACCGTCTTGCCATTTGGAGTTTGCAATGGCCCCGCCAGTTTCACTAGAGTCATGGACGAAGTATTGAGGGGATTAATCTGGAAGACTTGTTTGGCGTACTTAGATGATATCATAATCTTTTCCGCTAGTTGGGAAGAACATATTCACCGACTCCAAGAAGTGTTAGAAAGAATCAGGGGGGCAGGACTTAAACTGAAACCTTCAAAATGCCAATTAGGGGCCCGTGAGGTGGCATATCTAGGGCATGTGGTTTCCAGTAAAGGTATTCAACCGGACCCACATAAAGTGAGATCTATTGCCGAAATCTCACCTCCGTCCTCTGTCAAAGAGGTTCGAGCGTTTCTGGGAATGGCCTCCTACTATCGAAGGTTCATACCTAACTTTTCTAAGATTGCTCGCCCATGACTCAGAGACTAGAAAAAGGGAGGAGGTTCGACTGGGATCAGAGTTGTCAGGTAGCTTTTGATAACTTGAAGCAAAAATTAACTTCTAACCCCATAGTTTGTCATCCGGATTTCACCAAACCATTTCAACTATACACCGATGCTTCTGATGAAGGGCTCGGAGCCGTTCTGGCCCAAAAAGTGGACGGAAAGGAAAGCATAGTGGCCTGTGCTAGCCGGACACTGAATAAGGGCGAAAAGAATTATAGCATTACGAAAAAGGAATGTCTAGCTCTAGTGTGGGCTGTACAATTTTTCCGTCCGTACCTAGCCGGAGTCCACTTTGAAGTTATTATGGACCACCATAGCTTACAATGGCTCCGAAAAATGAAAACGGAAGACGGATTATTTGTCAGGTGGAAGGGGATTTTGGAAGAATACTCTTTTGAAGTTAGACATAGACCCGGTAAATTACACACTAATGCCGATGGCTTGTCTCGACTACCAGTAGCACCCGTTCAACCCACTGAACCTCACAGGGAAAAACATGACCCTAGACCTAGTAATAAAGTAAAGTTTTCAGAGGGAGCCTGGAGAAATTCTCAAGATCGGGTGGGTACTTGATTATTCAGAGGCAAAACACATGATCCAAATCCTCCACGGACAAATGGGAAGAGGGGCTCATTTGGGACAGTCTAGGGTTCTCCAACAATTCAATGAAAGGTACTGGACCAAGAGGGCCGACCAGATTGTTAAAGAAGTCGTTCAAAATTGTTTGGGATGCCAGAGGGGCAAAGATGGAAGGGGACCTAGACAGTTGCCCGGACATATTACCGCTGGTACACCCTGGGCCAAATTATCAGTGGATATTATGGGACCTCTGCCCAGACAGACAAACAAAAGGTACATCTTGACCTGTGTCAACATTTTCTCTAAATACACGGTTGCTTGCGCTATCCCGGAAAAGAAAGCTGAAACGGTGGCCAAGGGTATCCTGGAAAAGATAATGTTTGTGTATGGCATCCCTGGAGGTATTCTGAGTGACAGGGGAAAAAAATTTAATAATGAGATCTGGCAACACTTGGGAGAAACCTTTTGGTACCAGATACAGCACACCTCCCCGTATTACCCTTAGGGAAATGCTGTCTGTGAAAGGAATCATAGGGTGTTAGCCAACTGCATCCGGGCTAGTCTGAGCTCACAAGGGGAGAAATCGTCCGGGATTGGCCGGAACTTTTGCCTGAAATTGTCTGGGGAATAAATACCACGGTCTGCAGGACTACGGGGTATTCTCCCTATGAGATTATATTTGGCAACATACCAAAATTGCCTTAAGAACGATTATTGCCCTATCCCAAGTCCTACACGCAGTATTCCCAACCCGGAAAATATTGGAAGGAACAAGGGGAGCGACCGATGACAGCAAGTGCATGATCATATTGCTCAGCAACAGCCTAAGAAAGTTTCTCTAAATAATCCTTATTACCGAGGGGAGTATATTTTGGTCAAGAGACATGACCCCACCCGAGCTGGTAAACTGGAGGAGAAATACGAGGGTCCTTTCAGGATTGTCGAGACAAACGGGCCCTATCAAGTGTTATACTTACATCATGGAGATATCGTGTCAGTTACTCATATTCGTCATACCAAATGATATGAGGGTAATGTTCCCCCAGAGATGAGCGAGTGGAGTAGCGAGGAAGGGAGCGAAGAAGAAACGGAATTCTGGGTCGACGACCCTGATACTTCCTCAGTTCGACCCAATGTTAGATGTCCTACTCCGACTCGGGACTACCTAGAAGATTCTCCACTCTGGTGGTAACTTAGTCGAAAAAAACGAGAGGGTCTTCCTGAGCTTGAGCCAGAAGGAGACCTAGGAAGCGAAGAGATCGGATCTAATGCGGAAGATGATTTCTATGAGCTTACTGAGGAGGAAAAGTCTACGGTCCCAGATAGCGAAGTTTCAGTTTCCCCGAGAGATTTAAATAGGACTTTAAGTAGTGAGGAAGAATGTCCTCGAGACGAGGTAGAACCGAGAGGCGTATCTTTTGACGGCAACCGGGTAAACAGTTCTCCCACTATCGTCCAATTGCTCTTATCTCTTGTCTTTCTAAAGTTTTTGAAACTATTCTTGCTTCCAAATTTCTTAAGCATTTCTTTTCTCATAATCTGCTCTCAGATCGCCAGTATGGCTTCCTTAAGGGTCGCTCTACTGGTGATCTTCTTTCATATCTTACTAACTCTTGGTCATCCTCCTTTCGGGACTTCGGTGAGACTTTTTCTATTGCACTAGACATATCGAAAGCCTCCGATAGAGTCTGGCATAAATCTTTAATTTCTAAACTACCCTCCTTCGGTTTCTATCCCTCCATCTGTGCCTTTGTCTCTAATTTCCTTTCCGGCCGTTCCATAGCCGCGGTTGTGGACAGCCATTGTTCACTTCCTCACCCTATAAACTCCGGTGTTCCTCAGGGCTCTGTCCTATCTCCTATTCTCTTTCTAATTTTTATAAATGATCTCCTTAACTGTACCTTAATTCCCATCCATTCATACGCAGACGACTCAACCTTACACTACTCCATTAGTTTTTCAGAACGCCCCAGCCAGCAATCCCTCAACGACAAACGTAATGAAGCCATAGAAGTCTTAAATTCTGATCTAAATACTATTTCCAATTGGGGCAGAGAAAACCTTGTTAACTTTAATGCTTCCAAAACCCAATTTCTCCATCTATCTACCCGTCAGGATCTCCCAGCGGACTATCCCTTATTCTTCAACAATACAAAAATCAACCCTTCATCTTCTCTCAATATTCTTGGTGTCTCTTTTTCTTCTGCTCTCATTTGGAAGGACCATATTACCAGTCTTGCTAAGGCAGCCTCCCAGAAGCTGGGTGTGCTCAACCGCCTTAGGGGGTTCTTTTCCCCTGCACAGCTTCTTGCTCTGTACAGGGGCATAGTGCGCCCTTGTATTGAGTATTGTTCACATGTGTGGGGAGGTTCCTCTCACACCGCTCTCCTAGACAAAGTTGAAAGGAAGGCCTTTCGTATCATTAACTCCCGTCCACTCACCAACTCTCTGCAATCTCTCTCTCTCCGCCGCAATGTTGCATCTCTCTCGCTATTCTATCGCTACTATAATAATCAGTGTTCCTCAGAGCTATCCCAGTGCATACCACCTCCTTTACGTAGGGCACGTGGTACCCGTCTTGCAACTCAATCCCACCCCTACTCTGTGCAACTCTCCAACCCAAGAGTGAAACGTTACTCTCAAACTTTCTTCTACTCAACAGCTGAGCTCGGGAACTCTCTCCCAGAATCAGTCTTTCCCTCTTCCTATGACTTAAATTGCTTCAAACTCCGTGTGTCCAGGCATTTTGGCTCGAACGTCCCTTGATTTTGGCCCTGTCACTCTTTCAACTATGGGGGAGGCACTCGCTATAGGCAGTTATGCCTTTTGCCTCCCTCAATCACATAGAAAAAAAAAAAAAAAAAAAAAAAACGCTAAAGTGAAAGAATCCAAAGGAATTCCCTTGCTTAACGTTCCGGAGAAGACTCCCGCGAGAGCGACCAAGTTTACGGGCCCCACCGAAACTCTCACTCGTAGTGGTAGGATTAGCCGCCCACCAATCAGGTACCCGGACGAGGATATAAATAGGAACCCCGGGGCACGTGCCTGTCAGTTGCAAGGCACCATGCCTCTCCCCTCCGACCCTCAGTACCGACTCCGTCGACTGGTAGCCATAGTCGACGGACAGGGGCAAAGAATTAATACCACTCGAGCTCTCAAGCAGTTTCTTAGCCAGCCCGGGGAAGTTTTAATAGCCAAAACTATCGTGAGGAATCAGAATCCTGCACTCCAGTTACATAAATGGCTCTGTGAGCATAGTGGACTGGTGGAGTGGCAGCCTGAGGGTATAGACTTTAGGGGAACAGTGTTGCGGCGATCAGGAGCTCGCCTAAATTCAGTAGGGGGTGATAAAGTAGAAACGCCCTCCGCCAATCACCGCGGCCCCTTGCACAGCCAACTGATCTTGACAGCTCACGGCTGCAACATGCCACACCCCGCCCACCAGCCAATCAGCGGCCTCCATTGTCAGAACGCGAAGCTGGACTTCTTACTCCGCCTCAAAGGTTAGTCTCTTTCTCTGCCCGAAGGGCTCCTTCTGATTATCTCTTAAGTAATACCTCGGTGCCAGCCCTGTACTCCCGTAAGCCGCCAAATGAAGTTTATAATCAACTTCCTGGAACTTACTATGAAGAGGAGAGAGAGAAGAGCAAGGAAGCGGGAGGTCGGTGCGAGCAGGATGCCATGCGGGTCGCTCAGCCAATCACAGCGTGGGAAAGCGGGGGTCTAGACTATAAAGGGAGGAGAGGAGCGCGTTGCAAAGTCATTCGCCGGTCGGACGGCACTGGGCTCAGAGCTGGCAACCTATTTACTCTCTCTCACTTGGGCACTCACGGGAATTCGGCTCCAGCCTCCCAGCCCTCGCCTTTTTGTTCCAGCAGGCACATCCCAGGCCTATAATCAGCTCTTCCCTACTAAGGCAGATACACCCTCAGTATCTGGCCACCTGTCGTCGCATCGCAGGCTTGCATACCACTACAGCCAAGCGATTCAAGAGGACGACAGATAGTAGTGGGAGAGCAAAGATTTCCAGTTGAGATAAAGAAAGAGAGACTGCAGAACTGACCCGGTAGCCATCACTTATACAAATTAATGTGTCCTTCTAGGACAAGACTAAAGGAAAAAGAATTTAGATTTACCTGAATATATAAAGATGATGATGTGTTATTAATTAGTTATTTTTGTTAGCAACGGCACCCGCCGAAAAGTTATTATATAGGATCTGATAGGAGAGATTAAAGATTAAAAGAGTAAAATTAAAGAGGGGAGGGCAAGAATACTTGTGTTAATAAATGAGGCAACCAGTAAGTTAAAGAGGGAAACAGTTGTTTAGTTGCCAAATAGATTAAAGATTAATAGAGTAAAAGTAAAGAGGGGAGGGAAAGAATACTTTTGTTAATAAATGAGGCAACCAGTAAGTTAAAGCGGGAAACAGTTGTTTAAACGCCTAATAGATTAGCTATAGCTAGGGAAAGACAACACTAGTCCAATGTGAGTTGCGTTATTATTAAGTCTAAAAAAGTTACTCTGTGTATGCGTCTGAGGCACGGTTCATCTTTTGTTAGTACGATAATTGATTAAGGTGAAAGGTGACCTAGCGTGTTGGTAACAGGGTTACCTGAGGGTAAATTCAGAAGGGGTAATTGAGATCAAGATTGTAAACCCATATTGTGAAGTAACTGGGTGACGGAACCCAATAGTGTCATTGAGATAAAATAATGTCAACCTATATTGTGAAGTAACTGGGTGACGGAACCCAATAGTGTTATTGAGATAAAGATTGTAAACCTAGATTGTGAAGTAACTGGGTGGCGGAACCCATATTATATGTGAGAGAGACCTTGTAATCTCATTCGGTAATTTGTACGATTTTATGTCATTGTGGAGGTACTTAAGTAGTAACGACGGTTGTGTCAAAGGAGTAAATAGATTCTATGTATTGAGAAAATAGATTACATATATTATAGCCTTGGTATTGAGAAAGGATACAGATTGTTCAGTAAACGTGGGAAAGCCTAAAGAGTAGAGGAAAGAAAATTTGTTTTGTTTTAGTTAGGTAAAGAGCAAATAGTTCATTAGGCCCTGGTCTCAATAAAAGACACAGCAGGGTTTTGATTTATTTATTTAGGATTAATCACTAATAACGGGTCGGTCGTAGGATTGAAGCCGACTTGAGTCAATACCTGAATAGCGGGGATTCAGTTAGGGAGTAAAGGGAACTTGAGGGGTCCAAAGTACAACCTAGCATGAATTGACGTAATATTCAATCTGCGTCTTGAACTCATCTCGGCCCGAGCCAAGAACCTATTATTAGAGTAGTTAGGAAGTCTGTTAAATAAAATATACGAACTTCTAAATGACTGTCGAATTATCCCCCGTAGTAGTAGCATAACTGATTTAGAATTAAATACTACATATATATATATATATATAATGTATATATATATATATATATATATATTATAGGTTTGATTCCCGTAGGGAAGTAGAGAAAACCTAATATTTAGTAGGGCCCCGTAATCATTGACGACTTCGCCTATTCGATTAATAGTCTCCATTCAACATCCAGCATTTTGAATAGCCCGCGCGGAAGTTAACCTGGAGTACTCGTCATAAGTGCACGCTTAATTCCCTTACGGGAACGTCATTTTGATCGGGTACTCTACAGAAAAAAACTGTGTAAAATATAAACAAGAAAAAACAACTTAATATCTGTTATCATATGATTTGCCATATGCGTGGATTTCTCATGTTTCGCTTTCCCAACACCAGGCCCTCTAGCGGCCATCGTCTTCCTTCACTGATATACCAAGAATAAACTATAGAAATCAAGGAATGGGAAGTGGGATGGTCGGGAGGGACAGTGTCGTCAATGATTACGGGGCCCTACTAAATATTAGGTTTTCTCTACTTCCCTACGGGAATCAAACCTATAATTTAATAGGGCCCCTCCATCATTGACGACTTCGCCTGATTAGCAAGACTGGAGGCGGGATATTCGTAAAATATCCTAACCTTAGGGACGAAGAATCCAAGTAAAAAAAATTAAGTTTTATTGTATGTAAACAATGTATAAAAAAGAATAAAAGATTTGCAAGCAGTGCGTGACATTAAGAAACTGCTTGCTCATGGTCAGATCTTTACAATAGATCGTATGCATGATAAAGTGGGACACACATGTGTTCCCGAGAACTGTAACTCTGCAGTAGTTATTCGTTCCATTCTTAAAACTATTTGTACATTAAATATATTTGTACAATCTTGTAAAAAACATACATAGTTGCAACTATGTGAGATATCTTCTTAGAATTAACATCAAATTAATGTTGGACTGCAGAACCTGTCCTATCACAGCTCGTGATTCATCTCAATCTACAGGGGCACAGAGGGGATATGGACTATTCCGCCCCCCCCCCCCCTTTTTAACAACAAAACTTAAATTAATAGAACATTACCTACTGTACCCATTGACGTAAACCTACACAGGTACGCTTTGGTTTATCTAGAGCGACGGACAGGTAGCGTGCTAGGAATGTATGATTGGAAGCCCATAATTGAGTATTAGCAATGTCCTCTACTGAGAAATTTTGTAGAAATCTGAGAGAGACTGCCCATTTCCTGATATCGTGAGCCCTGCCTATCACGCCGGGATTACTTTCCCTAATAACGTCCAAAAGCAAGGAAGCTAACTTTCGTTTTGTAACCTGTCCGGTTGACCCATAAAGCACCTGGTTGGCGAGGCTGTGCAGCCCTCAAAAACATTGTGAGTGCTTGCACAGGACATAAAAGGTGATGAGTGAGGCCCCTCTTTAAAGCCGGGCCGGAAAATTCAGAAAATACATGTTCAGAATGTTCGTTCTTAGCTGGGAGACGGCGCGATTTGCACATGCTTGTGCAGTCTCCCAAACCTAAGGCAATTAGGTTCATTGCTCATCGCCGCCAGCTCAGACACCCTGTTTCCGGTGGCTAGAGCCATGAGGAAAATAGCCTTTTTCAAAAGTGAATCAAAATCCGGCGCATTATTATATTTGCGCGATTGAAGTACTGATAAGGCTTTGTCAAGTGACCAAGTGGGAATGAGCTGACGGGGAGGTGGTAGCTTGAAGCACGCCCTCATAAAAGCTTTCTCCTCAGCCTGCGGTATGGAAAGGCCAGTGAGATAAAAAAAGCAGGTTCTAATGGCAGACAAATTATTTTTTAAAGTGGTTACTGAAAAATGTTTTTGTTCGAATAGATAGTCTAAATATTTGAAAACTAAAGCCGCTGAGGCAGTAGTTTGCTCTGACTCTACAATCCAGGTTGTGAAGGTTTTCCAATGGGATTGATATTGTCTCCTGGTAGACATAGCGTACTGGTTCATTAATTTATTAGTGACACTTTCCCCAAATTGAGCTAACCATTTGGCATGGCAAATATCCATAAGGCAAAACTGAGCAAGGTCCGAAGGTTGCCAATTGTGTCCAAGTGGAAAGCGGAGACCTGGAGGGACACCGGGTTCCTGCACCACTGTTGCAATTGGTGGTACCACACCTGGGCTGGCCATAGCGGCGCGATCATCGCAACTCGGCCCCGGTAGTCCCTCAGCTTGTGAATTACTTTGCACATTAGCACAGAATCTGGTGGAGGAAACAGATAGATTTGAGGTCCACCTGTTCCAATCTACCAACAATGCATTTACCTCCTGACGAGTGAGGAAGTGAGAAGTCTGTGGTTCTCTGTGGACGCACACAAGTCCACTTGTGGACGGGACGGCTTTGCAATCATCTTGTCGAAGATAGCCTGTTTGATTGTCCATTCTACTGGAGTGCTCCGCCGGCGAGAGAGAGCGTCTGCCCAGACGTTTGCCACGCCAGGGAGATATGCTGCATGCAGGGAAATTCCTAGCGATTCGGCCAGGGCAAAAATCTGTTCGGAAACCTTCAACAACTCTCGTGACCTCACTGAGCCCTGTTTCTGAATACAAAAAACTGAAGTTTGGTTGTCGATTCTGAACGCTATTGATTTGTTTTTCAAAGTCATGCCGTGAGTTTGGAGAAAAAAGAGGGGGACTAAAAGCTCTTGCTTGTTGATATGGGACTGACTGTCGGCTGACCATGTGCCTTGACCTTGATGGCCCAGGGTGGACTGATAGCCCCAACCTAGTGCCCCTGAGGCGTTTGTGTCTACCCATACCGTAGGAGGGGGAGAAACCCATGTTGTGATAGAGTGGAGGACTTCTTGCTTGGCCCAGACCGAGAGTAAGCTGTGGATTATTGGAGGAATTGGTCATAATTTCTTCTCCGGCGAAAGAGGTAAAACTTTATTGCCTTCCAGGATTAATCGTTTGACTTTCAACTGGCCAACTTCACAGTTAATTGTATCCAGTTGAGAGAGCCGACTAGGGAATCCCACGTTTTCCTGGTCGTATCCAGACTGTGGAGAAAACGGAACAGTTTCTTGCAGAACCTGCTCCGGTTGTCCACACTCTGAGTAAGAGGCAGATTGGCGGTGTCCCAGACCAGCCCTATCCACTGAATAGTCCATGTGGGGACAAGGCGAGACTTCGCCAAGTTCACCTTGAACCCTAGGGTTTGTATATGAGCTAACACTTGGTTTACATGATCTTGACCTAATTCCATAGAGTTCGCCACTACCAGCCAGTCGTCTAGATACCAAAACACCTGTATGCCCTGGACTAACAGGGGTAAAAGAGCTTGCCGGACGAGTTTTATGAAAATTCTCGATGCCAGGTTCAAACCAAAAAGGCATTCTTTGGAAGATATAAGTCTCCCGCCTGACCCTCAGGGCGAGGAATTTTTGGAACCGTTTGTTTATAGAGACATGCCAATAGGCATCTTTGAGATCGATCGAGCACATCCAACCTTGCGGTGGAATCGCGAGTCTGAGTTGCTGAACTGTAAGCATCCTGAAGGGTGAATTCTCTATAAATGTGTTCAGTTGCGAGAGATCTAGAACTGGTCGCATCTGCACACTGTCCCTTTTTGACACTAAGGAAAGTCTTGAAGTGAATACTGGGTGATTGGCATTGACCGGGATAAGGACTTGTTTGGAAATTATTTCCTGAAGTAGAGTCTCCTCCTCCTGAGACACATTGGTGTGTTCCCGCAGCTGACGCAGTCGAGGCCGCCGGAGCCACCGCCAGGTGACTCATTTGCTCACTACTTTCCTGGCCCAGGCTTTCTTGGGCCAGGCCGAGCGAAATGAACGGAACGAACCCAGGTGCAACCGGGGTCCGACCTTCAAGGCAACTCTCAAATCCTGTGTCCTTAAGCACGGCGTTGGGATGCTGAGAGGCTGGGCGGTTAGTTTTTTTGGAGGGGGAGGTGGGTTGGCATCTGACGCTTGGCTAGATTTGGCTGATGACTGGCCCTGATTACCCTTCTGAGGGGCCTTACCTTTATACCCAGAATGTTTACCTTGTTTGGACTTGTACGGATTACCTCCCTGCTGCGGAGGGAGTCTGGGATCCCTTGGTGACTGTTTAGCTTGTGGCTGGTATTGCTTGTTACCACCGTTTGATTTATGAAAGGGCTTCTTAGCAGGGTCCATCCGAGCTTGGGAGGTAACCTGCTTCCAACCATTAACCATATTAAACACTAGACTCCATGTTTCTGAGTTAAGGAGGGTGGCAGTAAGTACCGGCGAGAGAGTTACCCGGCGACCTATGTCTGCCGGCAACTTCCTAACCAGATGGACTCTCAGAACTTGGCGGGCTCGAACCGCCTCCATAATTGCAATTCTGATGTCTCCTAAGGACTGAATAGAATTTTGTAGCAAAAGTCTCCTAGACAATTCAGTAGCTTTCTTAATTTGGGGTTCAGCTATAGCTGAACTAGTATGTGAAAGGGAGGCGGCGATCCGGTGACTAACCAAGTACTGAGAGAACATCCGGTATGTCTTATTTCTTAACTTGAAGTCCCTGTCAAGGTGAGCAGCCGGGGGAGTAGAAAAGGGTTCATCAAGGGAGTGCAAGGAAACTTTGGATGCCGCAAGAAAGGTAAGTAAATATGAGGACACTCCTTCTGCTTTGGCTACTGGCAAAGAAAAGTAAGCATGATTTTATGGGGGAACCTGATGTGAAGACTTATAAGTAATTGTAGCAGCAAGAACCTGAGCTTCTATCTCCCAGTCTACCCAGAGGCCTAACCCCACCGGCCCCATCTGCAGGACTGGTGTATGCGTCTGGTCTAGGACCGGATTTGTAGCCAATTCCGGCGTGAGAGCATTCAAAGCTTTGAAATCGTTGATGCCATCAGCTTTTGACCAATCCGCAAACAGTCGTGCAGACGCGGCGGGAGGGATCGCCGGGGCAGCTGTATACACAAAATAATCCGGGTTGTACGAACTTGGTACAGCATTAATTGATACGTCCATCACTCTCCCTGCCTCATCTTTTGCCCTAAATTTCCTGGTCGTATTAATTTCAATATACCACTCACCGGGTACTGGAAGTTCCCCTGACACAAAAGGTTGAGCTAATTGAGGGTTCACTGGAGTCATAGGGACCCAGGAACAATCCGGGGCATGGGGCCCTTCTTTAGAGGCACCTTATCTAAAGGAGGTGGAGGAATATCTGCAATAACCCTCAAAGAGGAGGTAGCCAGCGCCGTCGGCACTGTAGTGCCAGAAGCCGCGGCCACCACCGGGGTAGGACATGATAGGAAAAAACCCGGGGAAGCTCGGGGTCTGACAACAGAAGTACTAGGGGCCACCCAAGGTTGACAAACCGGGGGCTCTGAAGAGGCAGGGAGTTGATAATGCTGCATAACCTTGCGCAATAACTCACTTATCTGATCTGAAGTCACACACTTACTGTGGGAGTCCCTGGATGAGTGGGAACTTGCCTCAGAATCTTCTCCTGTGAGTGACTGGGGAGCCGGAGAGAACATAACCTCCTCCGGCTCTCCACTCAGCTCAGGATTCTCTTGTTCAATCACTATTTCATTATCCGCTGGGGGCCACGTTAAATCTGGAACCGATGATGGCAACATGTCTATGCTACCCTCCTCAGTTCTTGCGTGATTGACGTTAAAAAGAGGTTGAGAAGGTTCAGATTGACGCCAGTAACCCCCTGCCACAAAGGGCTGGGAGTCTGGAATCACTTGAGAATGCAATTGTGACCCCGACGGATATCCCCTGTACTGGTCAGCCAGAACCCTACATGGGCCTGCCGATCTAACACTACGAGGTACATAATTCAGTTTAGGTATGGCAAATGTAACATAAACACACTCAAGGATTGTTCATGACTAGGTGCGGATTCCAGTGCATCAGACCCCACTTCTGAGTACCCAAAGTCCTGTTGAGGTGTGTCAGGGGTAGGGGTAGGGGGCGGTTGCTGAGGGGTGTCCCTCCGGCTGCCGGTGCTTGCCTGACTCGTTGCTCCCCCAGAGTCCTCTCTCCGGCGTTTGGTAGACCGGGAAGACTCTGTGGAAGAGTGTCTAGACTGTTTGCGGGGGTATCTAGACCTTGACCTCGACTTCCGCCTAGGAGAGGGTGATCGTCTCCTCTTGGCACGGTCGGAGGGGGGAACCTCGGTGACCTCACTCTCACTGCTACTACTCACTACCTCTTTGCTGAGGGCTTTCGACTTGACTTTAGGTCTGACAGATTTTGAGGAACCGGGTTTCACAAAGGGTGACTATATAATGAGTTGTTCCCATAGTACTTCATCATCACAGTGAAGTGCCTTATGGGCAGTGTCTTTGGCATAAGAATTAAAGGTACTCTTAATTTCCTGTAAGGCCGCTAGACACGATAAGTCTTTATTAGTTACTAACGCGGTTTTCAATTCAGAGCAAATGGAACAGCGTTTAGATAACCACAAGCCTCGGGAACGATCCAAACACTTGACGCACTTAATGCAAAGTCTGTGAGCAAAAATTGGCAATAGAGAGCAGGTAGGAGTAATGCATAGTTCAAACCTCGTCATGGTGCTAATAAGGGGACCCCCCCCCCCCCCCGCCGGGATCAGCCGCCCAAATCTCCGCGGGAGTAGCAGTCAGGAGCCTGGAAAATAAAATTTCCAGGAATCAATGCTCATAAGGATAACCTGCGAGGTGTTATACATCCTAACTCGTGTCCGCCGGAAAATTAGCTATAGTGCACCACTACTCTAACCTTCCGCTGGACTCGTCTAAGCTGGGTTTAACTACTAGCCTGTGACAAGTGTCCCAGGTCCCTTGACCTTTAGTATCTGATCATCAATGAACAAGTTTGCAAAACTAATCTTATCACTCTTGTACACTCGACTTGCGGCGCCGCAGGGCACGAAAATCTAATAGTGTAACTGGGTCAGTTAGGGCGAGTTACTCGGCGGGCCGAGTTTGCAGCCCCCTTAGGAATGCAGTTCCGCCGGGAGAATGTGGTTCAGCCAAACCACGCCGGGACCTTTTGAATGTTCCTACCCGTTTATAAGACGGATAACTCGGGCCCACCACACGAGGCCGCCGGAAAAAACAAAAACTCGAGAGAAAAAGGAGATGGCACAGCTCCAAAACCCTGAATCCCACTCATAGCACATCATAAAGAATATATAGGGACGTCTCCCCTACCCCAAAACATGCCAAAACGCATGTAAAAACACTAGGGGCATACATAGGCATATAATTAAAATACAGAAAATTTAGCATCCTAAATTACCTGAAGCCTACGCCGGCCTACTTAAGGCTGACCACGAGGTACGACGAACATCACCGGCAGACGACGCTCCGAAGACCCAGCACAGCGCCCGGATGAGGGAGGCCCACCCTTTAACCGGAGCATTTGCTGATATATAATAATCTGACATGTACTCTCCTCAATAATGACAGTCTGTATCATGCCTTGTAGAGTGGTAGCCTCCTAGCTAAGTAATCGCAAAAGCTAAAGGCGTATCACAACAAACAAAAAAACATGTGATACGACGATCCTGGACTCATACACGCCTGTTACAAAAGTACCCTATTTTAACACATACTTCCTGCGGACAAACCAATCTGGCAGCCATGCTAGCTAATCTAAACCTTGTTACTACAACACAGATGTATACAAATGAGTAAGGACTCACTAGAAGCTCTGGAACGTCGAATGAAGCAAAGCACGGCGCAAGCCTTGTTGTCAGTGTGGCCGCGGAAGTAGGAAGGAAGACGATGGCCGCTAGAGGGCCTGGTGTTGGGGAAGCGAAACACGAGAAATCCACGCATATGGCAAGTCATATGATAACAAATATTAAGTTCTTTTTTCTTTTTTATATTTTACAGAGTTTTTTTCTGTAGGGTACCCGATCAAAATGACGATCCCGTAAGGGTATTAAGCGTGCACTTATGACGAGTACTCCAGGTTAACTTCCGCGCGGGCTATTCAAAATGCTGCGCGGGATGTTGAATGGAGACTATTATAGTAATAGGCAAAGTCGTCGATGATGGAGGGGCCCTATTCTATATATATATATATATATATATATATATATATATATATATATAATATATACTGTAAATAATATATATACAATCTAGTGCAAATAGCCAAGGAAGCATTACATTGGTTTGGCATTATTCAAAATAGATATAAGTGCCACAGTCAATATCCTGTTCAACATTCAAGGGGACACGCATATTGCAGTGCTATGAAAGTTATATTTAGCATCAGTCAAACTATTTAAATACAAAGATCTCAGTGTCATCAAATGAAAAACAAAGAAACAAAGATCCAATATCAAGCGAACAACTCGTCACTTTTCACTCTGCTATATCCTTTGTCGCATCTTTTTTATCTCTGAGAACACCATTCTTCCCCGTTCCTATACCGCACTCAAGTCAACCAATGAAGTATATAATAACAAAGTAAATTACTAAAACAGGCAATCTATGCAACCTAATAATTTTTGCAGAACTAGAACAACATACAATTTCTGTCATCAGGCAAACTCTTTATACAATATTTGCTTTGACAGACAGCAGCGACCGTACAAATATGCAATTGTCGTTACGGAAAAGTCCTCTCAAGATAATTTGGACCAGAATTGACTGGAAACTCTAGGGTTTGAGAGTATTATATGCAATTCAGTTCTGATCATTCGATCAAAGGCAACACCTTACCTATTCCCCATATACTAGCCTAACCTAACTTTTATTCGAACATTTGGCAACAATTTACCTATTCAACCTATCCTAGCCTAACCAAACCTATTTTTACTACATCCAGCCTGTTCCATGTCCATATAAAAATATAATGTAACAAAGATCGTCGGTTCGGTAATGTATCTAAGTAGTCAATCACAGGAAATGGCATATGTACAGTTTTCCCAAATTATAGGGAGTAACATATGAGGACTGGCTAACAAGAGTATTTAACTATAAAGTCGTTAAGTGATCATATATTCAGTACACTATTGTATGACAATCTACACTCGTAAATCAGTCATATTAGATTTCCTTGCTTACGGTCCTAACTCATGCGGGCAACTGTAAACAAGGTTAATAATGAGTTACCTATAATAAGAACGTTTGTGGTTTGCCTCTGTACAAACGCCTACATTAGTATATGATACACTTGAAACAGTGAACAGTAAAATATAGAAAACGATGACTCAGGCTTGTGCTTACCGAAAATGTTTCAGAATATTTCATCACCGTACCAGAAAACAAAGCATTTAACACCATTCACTGCGGGCGTTTATACTGTTGGACTACTGTTGACATTGTGTGGTTTATGTGGAAGAACTGGGGCAGCACTCGGCGAGGATTATGGATTGGAGTAATTTTTGACATGACAGAATTTCCAAATACCAGATACCTATATATTATTAAATATATGTATATATACTTTCAATTAAATATATGTATATATACTTTCAATTAGACAGAGGTATTTGAGTTATATTTTAGATAGCTTCTTACGATTACATTCAATTAAGGCAGAGCTAGAGGGTTAGATGAGTTAGTCTTGAACCATTTGATATCTAGAGTTCCTCCCTAAGCTAAATAAAATCGCCTGCAGCTAGCTATACCTGAGCAAAATTGAAGTCACTTGATTGAAAGGGTTAAATATATTAAAGTTATATGATTGTGTGCAGATGTACTACAGAGTGTTTCTAGTCATGCTGGTCATAATTATAGTTACATGTATGCACTACAGCGGGTTTCATTCTATGTGTACAAAGGAGGCAAAATGCAAAGCTGCCTGTAACAAGTGTCCCCCCCAGGTTGAAAGAGTGATAGATACAACATCATGGTACGATTGAAGTAAATTAGGTGTGTTGTTGTTGTTGTTGTTGTTGTTCCCCAAGCTGCCTGGCCGAACAGCCCCAAGGCCCTGAGCAAGGCCAAAACCATAACCAAGCGCCCCCACAGAACCCTCCCTGCTGACCACAATAAAGCCTGGGTGGCCGAAGCCACTCCATGGCGGGGAGCTGAGGAGGGTGCGGAAACGCCCGGGAAACCAAAGCCACACCCAGGGCCCTGTGCCCCTCAGCAATTATGAAGAGAAAGTTGAGGGGCAAAGGAAAAATGTGACGCTTTGGCTTCCAATCTTGGTAGATTGGGAAGTCAATCCACGGAAGAGACGCCGTCACTTGAGATCTAGAAAATATATAAGTAAAAGGAACAGTCAGAGTAAGCTATGGGTATGGCAGAGATCGCTCAGCTCTCACTCTGATAGACCAGCCCATCACCACATGACAAGAACCCAATCCTCTCAGCATCAGCTAGGAAAGGCCCTAGAAAGCCACCTTTGGCAGGGGGGGGATAGCTCCCCTATTTCAACCCCTTTCGGGGTTGGGTATCTGCCTAGGTGTGTTGTAAAATGGTGTGGTGTGCTTGATAAGTGTAGTGAAATGAATAGGAGGAGGAGGTATTTGTGAGAGTTAGCTGGATTCCTCTTTGTGTAGGTGAGGCACAAATAGAAACAGTGGGGAAAGCCAGACAAATTAAACAGGAGTTCCAGTAACTCCTTATCATATGCCTGTGTGGCCCCCCTGGGTACTGCATTGCTCGATTGGTGCCTACAATCTCCCCACTGCTTAGCTTCCAGTATCACTTAAGAACCAAATGGATATGCTAGATCTTAATGGGTTGAAACAGGCAAGAAGCCAAAATGCTACAGCGAACGACGGCTGACGTCGGCAATGAAACTGTGGAATAGCAATTTGTTATTTTATGTAATTATCGGCCGAAGAATTTATTCGTTTTAGAAAAGACTTTTCGTTGTGAAAAGTGTATAGTTTTAATAATTCCTGTTTGACGCATTCTCCAAACCAGCAGCTAAACAATAAATTTGGAAGTAATCCGATGGTAGTGTGGCTAAATTGCTACTATGATAGCCTGATAACTGTGTATTGCTGCTGATACTTAAATCATACTTATAACAACAATAAGTATAACTAATAGATATTACTGTGGATAATAATAATGAGGAGGAAGGGATATTACTTAATAGATTTAAATATCTTTGGAAGGACAGAAGACAATTTTACAATTTTTAAAGTGTCAGTAGAAAGGATCAGGCAATTGTTAAAAAGACTGAATGATGGAGTTGGGCCTGATGATCTATATTCTAAGCTTCTGAAACATAGTTCAGATGATTTGTTATTATGTATTGTAAAGTTTATGAACAATTGTTTTTCTCACTGCAATATTATTACAAATCTATTAAAGGGAGATGTAAACCAAATTCTGAAAGATCTGAAGGGTAGTGTTTCTGACTCCACCAATTACAGACCGGTAATGATATCATCATGTCTTTTACAATTATTGGAACTACACATATTTGACATTTTAGATGAGACACTTAATTTTGATAGTAGACAATTTGGTTTTAGTAAGGGTATATCTACCACAGATAGTACATATATTCTTAAAGAAACAGTGTGGCATTACATCATCAAAGGAGGACAAGCATATGCTTCTTTTATTGATTTATCAAAAGCCTTTGATAATGTTAATCATTTTAAATTAGGACAAATATTACTGGACAGATATTCCTCCTGATATTGTACTATTAATGATGCATCTTAAAAATCAGCAGGCAAGAATACAATGGAGTGGAAGCAAAGGTGAATATTTCTTTATAGAAGAGTGAGGCAAGGAGGAATTTTCTCACCTCTACTTTTTAAATGATATATTTATAATGTTATTAACCCGAAAACGGCGAGAAGACTCTTAAGAGGTTTTGGTGGTGAAAGGCGACGAACCTCTTTAACATCCAAGGCCTAAAAAAAAAAAAAAAAAAAAGGCCCCAGTAGCATTTAAAACAAAGAAATATGTGATTAAGTGAGATAATTCCCCTCCATACCTCTATCACTCTTCCACATGTGTCAAAACCCCCTCCTTCCCCCCACCCCCCTTCAATTATCACCTATTTTTCCTCTTATTCCCCTGTTTATCAGTTTATTTATCGTGCCAATCTCTCCAACCCGGTTCCAAGGTGTTCTGCGGATATCGAGTGCATGGGGAGAGAGAGAAGTGAGAGAAGCCTCATTATGCCTCCAGGCCTCGGAGAGAGTCGAGGGTATACGTCTCGTTCGCCTCACACTTCATGACTGGAGGGTTGCCAATAATTCGTGTTTTTCACCGTCCAAATACTATTCCCGCTTGTTTTATTGCTGTTACATGTTAATATCTCCATATTAAACGTAAAATAGGCGCATATGAATAAGCAATAACGATATTAATCGTAAAATTACAATTTTAGGCGGGAATGAAGCCTAATATCGTCGCTTGGCGGTAGGGTGTGCACAACCAATAGCTTGCGCTTAACGGGTTATTGGTTTAGTTTCAATGAACATTAGATGTTGGGTGGGACTGTCTAGAATAAAAAATTTAGCTTATGCAGATGATGTGGTGCTTTTAGCAGAATCTGGAAAAAAAATGGGTGTACTGTGTGATAAATATGAAAAGGAGGTTACTGACCTACAATTATGCATAAACAAAAACAAATCAAAATGTGTAATATTTAAGAAAAACATTCCTAATCAAGGAGATAATTTAAGAATAATTAATCAATATCAAACTGTAGAGAAATAGAAGTACCTGGGACATATGATTAACTGTAATATGAAATATCATTTTGACATTGAAATAAGACTTAACACATTTTATGGAAAATTTAATTCTGTATATAGAAAGTTTAACCTAGTCAATTATACTACCCTCCTTTTCTCATTTAGAACATACTGCTTACCAGAATATGGGTTACAGTTGTGGGATATTGAAAATACCAATAAGTGTCAAATGTTTTAAGCTTTCAATATTGCCTTCTCTATTGCTCTAAAGAAAATTGTTAATGTTCCCAGATAATTATGCAAGTGTAGCAGAATTCACTAATCAGTTCTTACTTAACCACTATGTGGCTCTTGTACAAAGTAGGTACTTTAAAAGCCTTATGAAGAAAAATGATGCAATATTTAAGATGTCTCGCATGTTCCTTAGAGATGGATACCAAATATCTAATGCTATAACACATGTTAATAATAAGTATGGAATACATTTGTATAATTTCGAGAGGGATTTTATAAAAGCAAGAATGTCTTTGGTTCAAAACCACGGAATCAGAACTGGAGTGCAGGTATCGGAATTTGTGTAGACTTTAGGGTGAATATTATAGACTCTTGGTACTGATTTGATATTTCTATTGTTTGCAATGAACACTGATGTCATATACTTTTTAAGGCATATGTATTATTTATTTAATACGAAATAAAGTTTGATTGATTGGTTGACTACTACTATTCTATCTATCTATCTATTGCCTGATGCCGTGATCCCCGAAGGGGTGGCCACGAACGAACCGCCCCCATGCACCTCTGTCCCCAGTCAGCCGACGTCCCTCCCCCCAACCAGCACCGCCTTCGTTCATATACTTCCTCACTCCATCCTTCCACCTCCCTTTCGGTCTACCTCTCCCTCTCTGTCCCTCCACCTCGCTCTCGTACACCCTCTTAGTCATTCTCTCGCTTTCCATACGTTCCATATGGCCGAACCATCTCAAGTTGTTCATTTTCACAGTT